>JAHBCN010023945.1:0-12198 GCA_019359885.1 Listronotus oregonensis | reverse complement strand
TCGCATATTTTTTGATGTTTGTTTCGTGACCTATTTTTTTTTTGAAATCGCAAATTTTCCCTAAATTTTTAAAAAAAGCTGATGTGACTACTTCAATTAAAAAGGGTTTAACCCCTTTCCCCAGTTTTAGGCTGATTGGATTATCAACACTTTTTAGAATAATAAAAAAAATTGAAAAAAAATTATTATTTTTAATTGATAACCATACAATTTAAAATTATTTAGATTTAAAAAAAACGTCTTTACATGTCGTTAAATGATGATTTAAGCAGCTGTCGGTTTTTCTAAACTTAGCTTAGGGTTTTTGACTTTTAAATCATTTGAATTTTTTAAAAAAAAACTTGGGATTTATGGTTTATGGTGTCATTTTGAATCATATCATGCCAAAGGGGGGGGCCAAACCATCTGGGTTTGTTGAATTTTTTTTTTATATTTTGACCACAGGAATCAAAAAAAAAGATTTTTAAGCAAAAAATGCCATGCATTATTTTTTGTAAAATGCATTTTTTTTCCAGTTATTCGCGATCAAAAGGGGGTTTTTTTCGTCGATAAAAAATTCAAATTCAAATTCAAAATTCTTTATTTCCTTAAACATACATGTATGAAAAAACGTCAACAGAATCCATTTAAAAAATACATAATAAAACACTAAAAAAAAAAACACAAAAAATCTCCAAAACCCACCTACAAATTAATACAATTTAAAAATTCAGCTACAGAAAAAAAACTATGTTTAAGTAAAACTTGTTTAACTTTTTTGAAGACGATATCTCTGTAGGTTTTTAAAATTCATGGGGCAGGTGGTTATACAGTTTGGATGGCATAATTACGCAACTGTTGGCCGTAAAAAAGAGATTGTGTTGTGTTATTAAGATATCGGATGTATTTCTCAGGTTGTACGCTATGTTCCTGTCCGAAAACCTAACAGTTAAGTGGGGGGTTTTTTAATATGTAAAACACAAGACAAAATATACATAGATGGTATTGTTAAAATCTGTAGTTGTTAAAAAAGTTCTCTACATGAGTCTCTTTGAGTTTAAAAAAAGAATAGTTCTTATAATGCGTTTTTGAAAAAAAAGAGATCCTTGACACCGGGAACTTCCCCAACAAAAAAAAATAATTTATAGCAGAAAAACCCCGGGGTGCGTAATAGTACATTTTTTAAAATGTCAATGTCTACAAAATTGCGAAGATTTCGCAGAACGTAACACTTGGTAGATAATCTTGTGCATAAGTTATCTGTATGTTTAGTCCTTTTTTAACTGTGAGTCCATGTGCAACCCCAAGGATAAGGGGGGTGTTTTCCTTAAAAGTGATTTTCCATTTATGTGAATGTAAATACTGTAATTCTTAACAGTTGGGGAAAAATGTAAATTTCTGTCTTTGACGCTTTAAAAACTTAGACTGTTTAATTGACAATATCTCCGCATCTCATCTGCACAGTTACTGGCAGCTTCGGGTTTCTCAATACTTTCAAAAATTTTTTTGGAGTCGTATCATCCGCAAACTATGAAACATTACAATTTGTAAGATAGGTATTTAAATCATTTATAAAAGAATAAATAGTAAGGGGCCCAATGTACCCCTTTTGGGAATTCCCCCCAGATCAAGGAAAAATCCGATTTAAGAAAATTCCCTTTTTTACGTTAATCCTAACACTTTGATTTTTTCCTCGTAGATAGGAAGCTAACCAGGAAAGCGTTTAAAACGAATGCCAAAATTTTTTTAATTTATTAAGCAATAAATCATGTCTAACCGTGTCAAAGGCACGAGATAGATAAAAAATACATACAAACGGTTTTTTTTTTGTTGTCAAGCCCATCTATGATATAATTAATCAGATAGATTAGGGCATCCTTGGTCGACAGCTTCTTTTGAAGTCCAAATTGAGAAGGACTTATAATATTATTTTCAATTAAAAAAATTTTTAAATTTTCAAAAAAAGGCAGTTTAAAAATTTTTTTAAAAAATAGGGGAAAAGGTACCCCGATAGTTCGCCATATCAAAAAGGCCCCTTCTTATGGATAGGAACAACGCCCTTCAATAAGGAGGGAAAAAAATTTCCCCCTGAAATGATTTATTTTTTAAAGGGTTTTAATGGATATTTTATATACTCAACCACATGACGGTTAAAAAAAAATCAAAACCCATGGAATCCTTCTTTTGGGAAAAATAAGAATTTACTACCCACTTCATCAGGAAAAAAAAGCAGCTCCATTTCTGGTATATTTTTTTGCGATTCACTTTGTCAAAATCATTGTTTCCGTGGCATTGTATAGCCAGGTTTTTTTAAGTCTCCAAAAAAAATTTATTAAACTCGTGAGCCAGTTTTCTGCTGGAATTTCAATTTTTTCATTATAAAACTTTACCGGCTTAGTTTTACCCTTACTTGTGGATGCTTCGTTTTTAATAATTGACCACGCAGCAGAAGACATATTGTCAGCATTTGCCATAATGTTGGAAAAATAATTGCGTTTTGCTGTGTTAATGCTCTTTTTTTATGTTTTTTTTTTAAATTTTGATAAGATGTCTGCGATTGATATGTCCCCCTCAACTTGTACGACCTATGGAAAAACCCTTAATAATTGGCCTCTATTCTTTATTTCAGTGGTCACCCCCCCTTAACTTTGTATTTTTTGTTGTTCTTTCTATATCGTTCCTCTGGAAAAGCGTTAAATACCAGAAAACAGAATCGATCAAAAAACGCCTCAAACAAATCATCTAGTTTACCGTTAGGATCAATTAGAGCATTCCAATCTTCGCTTGCAACCATATTTACAAACTTATCTATATGAGCACGAGATTTAAAATTTCTTTTTTAAAAAAAATGACATTCATTATCATCTGACAAACATATTTTTATTTTTCATTTGCATAAAATGATCGGACAAATCACAATATACCGTATTTACAATAACCCTTTTACATATCAACATTTATAAAAATATTGTCAATAATAGATTTTTTATTATCCTAAAAAGCTGTACTCATTCACACCAGGTACGAAACCGTAGGCTGATAACAATTTTAACAGGTTTTTTTCCTCTCCGGGGTTTAATTATCTTTTTTTTAAAAATTTGATTATAATCGCCACAGATAAAGTTGGTGAGTTAAGTCGAGCATTATTGGCCAGTAATAATTGTTCCACGTCATTTTGAATGAGCCAACATCGCCCGCAGGAGGTCTTTTATAAGCAAATTACATTAAAAATAAAGGATTTATAGTTTATTTCTGTCACTAAAAATTCAAAATTTTCCTTTCTCGGATCATTGTTACTCACAACATTGCGGTATTCTTGTATATTATTTAAGAATATTGCTACTCCTCCTCCATGAGACTCGGTCCTACAATAATAATTTGCAAGAATATCCCTTTTGCAACTTAACAGTTTCAATTTCGTTTGGAAAAAATCAGGTTTCTGACAAACAAACTACATGGGGGCAAATTTAATGACTCTAGTAATACATAGACCTTTTTAAAGCGGGCATTTTTTAATTTTAAAAAGTGACAAATTGAAAGGGGAGGATTTTTAGACGAACTCTTTTGTATCCCCGGGGTCCCCCCAAAAAAACTTGAACTGCTTGATCAGGACCCCACTTGGCCATTTATTGGGGATTATAAATTTGGGGAATCAATTTTTTTAATCTTTTTTTTGGAAATAACGGGGATAAGTATGCATTTTAAAAAAAAAAAAAAAAACGGTTAATAACAAAATTGTAGTTTGGGAAAAAAAAAAACAAAAAAAATTTTTTTTTTTGAAATTGGGGACCAATAAAAACCCAAATTTTTGTGGTTTGTTAAAGGTTAGCTGTTATTCATCAAACACAAAATTTCAGAGTTTCAAAGGCAAATAATGAAAAATCTATTTTTTTTTTCGAAAAAAATTATTAAACTTTTTTTTTGAAGCATTTGCAAAGACGTTTCTTTAAAAAAAACGTTTATATCAAAAAATTTAAAAAGTCAGATTTAAAAAAAGGTTAGCCAAAAATTTTTTTGAGTGTAAAAATTTTCGAAAACAACCCAACTACCAGCGTACCACCCTAATTAAAATGAGTCGAAGCCCTTTTTTAATACTCTTTATCTATGTATCATAAATACATTCAAATATTTTAATCGATTTAAATTATTTTTAAAAAAAAAGAAGCTGCAAGTAAAAGTCTAATTTCAAAATTTTTAAATTTAAAAAAATTCCTTTTTTTTTTAAAAACTCAAAAAAAAAGGGATACGTAAAAATTACTAGAGTATCAAATTGTAGCTTTAAATTACAAACATTTTGCTTCTTTAAAATTTATTTTTCTATAGACCAGTGTTTCCCAAACTTATCTAAAGCGCGACCCCTTTTTTTAAAAAAATTTTTACGACCCCTACTCATCACCCCAAACCAAAATAGCGACAAAAATAGCGTGCCTAATTTACAACTGATGGTTTCTCAAATTTTATTTTACTTTACTGTTTAAGTTTAAACTAAATACATTTAAAAAATTCAACACTTATTTTAATAATTGCGATCTGTTCCACTAGTAAACTAGAAACTTCTGCCAGACTAGCATTTACAATAAAAATAAAAAAAAAAAAGCCACTGCACATTGTACACCGCGACATCTTTGTTTGTGTCTACATCGCAATACTTTTCCATGATATTCGCGGAGGCTCTACTCCTTACTTCGCTAGTAGATGGCACTGGGGAACGTTCTCGTAGCCTCGTTTTTTATATAAGCGGGAGATGTGCAATGAGACCTCAGTTCGAAACAGCGCGTTGTGGCGATTGCAGCGGTATTAAGTAATGAGTAAATAGTTTGCGACTTGGGGTTTCCCCCGTTTACGTATTTACGTCTACGATAAATTACAAATTTGACTTTTTTTTTTTCTTTTATTTTTAAGGATTTTTTTAAAAACTTTTAATATTTAGTTTTTTATGTTTCGTTTGATAATTAATTGTTAATTTTTTTTACGGCTTTATTAAAAAAAAAATACATGTTTTTCAAAGTAGTGTTTTTGTCTTTTTTTTGGAAATTTCCGGCCCCCTTTGTCCCCCATTGCGACCCCCAGGGGGTCGCGCCCCCCTTTTGGGGAAAAACTGCTATAGACTAGCACTACCTTGTTTTGCCTTTTTTAAAATTATCCCTTTAAAAAAATAAGGGTTTAAAACAATTTTAATATATAGGACTTTATACCTCTTGAAAAAATCAACAAAATGGTTTTTTAAAGAACTTTTAATCACAAAAACCGAATGAGGTATGCTTGAAAAAAAAAAATTTTTTTAAGCTTTTTTTAAAAACGATTTGATGTTTTTTTTTTTAAACCGCGGTTTTGTATTTTTTTTTGGCATTGAATTTTTTAAAAAAGGGGGGAATTTTTAAGGTTAAAAAAAATTTCAAAATTTAATTAATAATATTTTTTTAGCTGTCATCAGTTTTTTTTTAAACCCCAACTTTATGACAATATTTAATTTTTCCCAAAAGGGGAAACAATTTTTTTAATAAATCAAAAAAAGGTTTAATTTTCGGTTTTAAATATATTAAATAATGTTTTAAAAAATTAAATACCTTTTTTCAGTTTATATGAGTCCAATTTTATGTGACTTAAGCTTTATTTTGAAAGTTTTTTTAATAAGGACTTACTCCGAAAAAATAAAAAGCGTTTTTGCTCTTAAAAAATAAAAAGCGACTTTTAGCAAAATGGAGATTTTGGAGAGGACGGTAAGTTAAGCTCAATCCCAAATTTTCATGCAAAACACTGTGATAATATATTAATTTTTTAGAGTATATTTTTTTTAAATCATAATAGAGGTTAATTTTAAAGGACAGAAATATTTTAAATAATGTTTCAAAAGAACAAAATACTATTTTTTTTAACTTACTTAAGTCAAATTTTACACAACTTAAGCTTTATTGTATAGGGTTTTAGAAAAAAAGGGAGTTTTCACCTAAAAAATAAAAAATCGGCATAATATAGATTTTAAAGGGGGTAATTAAAATTAAAATTCAAAGTTTTATGCAAATCTATACATTTTGAAAAAATATGGGGTTTTTTTAAAATTTTTTCTAGCTTCATATTCTGGACTAACAGTCTGCCCCAAAATTTGGGGGGGGGAATGTATGGGGATTTGGGAAAAACCACGATAGATAGAAAATCGGTTAAATGGGGAAAGTTTTGGACAATTTTGTTAGTAAGAAAATTCCCCCTTTACTACATGCTTTTACCTATTCAGGTTTTTGAGAAATTTTGAAAAAACCTGAAACATCCGAAAATCGGCCATATTTTTTTTATAAATGGAATTTTTTTAAACTTTAAAAACTTTTTCAAAGCAACTTTTTTTTAAAATATGACTGAGTAGTCAATTTTTATTTTCTACGTTTCGGGTTTTTAGAACCATTATCAACTTTATTTTTTCATAGGGGGCGCCATTTTGGGGTTTTTACGAAACCAAATAGTGCTTTTTATTCTGATTTCAACAATGTATAACATGTTAAAATTTTTTAAAGTTCATAACCTCATTTATTTCAAAAAACAAATATTTTTTTGGCCTTGTTTCCCCGGGAACGTCTTTTTTTTTTTAAAATAAAATTTTTGTAATTGGCAAAATAGATAAGCTGAACAGATTTTTTCAAAAAGGGGTTTGCGAACATAGCTATAACGTTAATACCGTGTTACAAAAAAAATACACGTAACAATTTTTAAACAAGTGAAAACAAAAACAATAAAAAATTACAAAACCAATTTTCCCCACTTAAATGAAGATGTAAAATAACGACCTAAAATTCAAAATGTCCATATTTCTCAACATATTAAAGATATTTTTTAAAAAGTCCTCCCCCACCAAAATTTTGGTTACTTAGGTATGTGGAATTCTCTATCAACATCCCTGGCTGAGGATATTGGTTTTTTTTTTAAAAAAAGTTGGTTAATGCAGCATCTCGTTGTCGATTTTCTTCAACGTACTTCTTAGGTCGGGGGTTTTTTTAAAAAAATTCCGAGGTTAAAAAAAATTTGTAACCATTTTTGGGGAAAGTGTTTAGTTTAGGATGCCCGTCGGAAAATTGTCGAAATAAGTTTGCGCAGCTATATTAACATTTCTATTGCTTTGAAAATAACGTTAAAAAAATTTAAGTTTTCTTTAAATAATTAACCTTTTTAAAAAAATTTAAAAAAAATTTAATAACGTACCCGAGCTAACGGATAATGGTGGAGCGATTCCAAAAATTCTATCGTGTTTTTTTTTTTTTGGCGTAGAACCAGCCCCAAAACCTGTTAGGTTTCTTTGAGTATGTCACCGGGCACATGAAATCGTATTTTACGACATTTTTTTGTGGTCTCAAATTTTTTTAAATTAATAAAAAGTTTTTTTTTTTAATTTAAAAAAAAAAATTGATTTTTTTTTGTTTCCACCCCCAAAAATTTAAAAAAACTATCAAAAAAAACCAAATTTTTTTTTTGTGTCAAATTAAAGTTAGCGCTTTTAACCTTATAAACAGTTTGGGCACAATTCGCACTTTCATTCCTCTAAAAATCTATAAAAAAAAAAATAAATATTTTTGGTATTAAAATTTTTCCCCCAATCGAAAAATTTTTTTTATTTTTGAAAATATTTTCATACCCCACGAAGAAAATATACCAAAAAATAAAAAAAAAAATTTTTTAAAAAAAATTTTTTTTTTCCCAGAGCGTATCGTTAGGCAACAGCGTTTTTTTTTTTAGACGTAAAAATTATTATCGGGACCCAATAGCCCCGCATGCGGATAGCGTGCATAGTTAATTAAAAATTTGTAGTGGTGGTTGTCGAAATTTGGGGGTGTGCTGTATGTATTTAAAATTTTAAAAGAATGAAGCAAATTATTTGTAAGAAAATTGTGTATGATGGATACAAATCTGTTTTACAAAGACCCAGAACAGTTATTCTCAACCGCTGGTCGGGGACCACCATGGAAAAGGGCCCCCCGGAAAATTTTTCTAGTCCGCGGACTTTTTGATCCGCAAAAAAAATTTTCTTTTAAAAAAAAAAAATAATAACTAAATTTTGGTCCGCGGGGGCCCAAAAAAAGGGTTTAGAAACGCGACCTAGAATACAAGGGTTGTTATCATTACTATTAAGTGCTGAAAAAAGGCAGGGCAAAATTAAAATAAAATATCATAAAGACTGTCGTAAAACTTAAAAAGATTCTCAAAACTATTATCATAATTTGCAATCAAAATTTGGGGCCGCGCCGGGCCTTAAAATTTTTTGACACTAAACTTAAATGCGCTAGTTTTAATATTAAAAAAATGTTTTTTTTGCAGCAATAGTAAAAATAAAAAGAAGAAAAATTATAAAAAAATCTGTTTAAACAAGTTTTTAAAAAATTATTAGGTACCTTCATATAGTATAGTTGGTACCTTTATATTAGTTTATATTTTGTACTGAAACAAAATACGAATTTCAATTTTATCCTTATAAATCCTGTTTAGGGTATTTATTTTTTTACATAGTACTGAATCTTTTTAGGTAGTAGAAAAGCTACCTATCAAAAAAGTAATAAAGCTGCCGGAATAGAAAGGACATTAATATGATAAAAATTTCGTGGCTATAAAGATTTATTTGCGTTTGATGAGAAATATCAAAAAATTATGTTACAGCCACTACATCTCTGAAAGAAACAAAAATCGCAAAAAAAATGGAAAAAAGGTTTCCGAACCTACACGAAAATAGTTCGACAATATCTACCTTTTTGCAGTATTGGTAGTGATGTTCAGATAGATCTTTTACTTCCCAGAGAAATGTCCAAAATTTAAACTTTATTAAGAGCTGCTGCCATAATACGTAGTGTGGCTTTGTAAACCCCAAAATTAATTTCCAACATGTACTTGTGTGAAAGAAGAACTAAAATGTTGCAAAAGGGTGAAAAAAATTTGTTCCTCCAATATCATTATTAAAAAATTTTAAGGCGAAATGGATTAAATTTACGTAAAATGTTTTTAAGAAGCGCCAAATAACTATTTTCATATTTTATTACATTTTTGGGCTGTAAAAAAAATCACCCACGGAAGTGGACGATTTTTAAATTTGCAATGTAAAATATTCTTTAAGTTTTTATTTAAGGCAAAAAATGCGGATGTTTTGTTTTCCCCCAAAAAAAAGCGCAATAAAAATTCAAAAAAAATTGGCATTATTTGACATTTTACTTTAACTATTTACGATTTACATGTAATAAATTCATCGCTTCAAGACGTTTACAGTGGTTTTTTAAAGGAAATATTTTTTAATTTTAATAAAAAATTTTTTCCGTTACCATAAGGATAATTTTCAATAAATCAAAAATATTTGAATTTCAAGCCAGTTACAAATATAATTGGGGGGAAAAAAAAAGCCGCTTTAACTAACCAATCATGACCGCCCCCGAACGGCGCATTTATAATAAAAAATTTACAATTTAACGGGGGAAAACCAACCGGACCAAACCAGAACTAGATCATAGTTTGAAAGTTGTTGTTTGTTAGTTCGGGTTTGGGGTTTTTTTATAAAAAACCACCTTCAATAATACCAAATTATTAAAAAAAAACCCGGCAACATTGCTTATTCAAGCATCATTCAGACATGTCAAAGAATAGCTTGTATCATCTCTTTATATGGAAAAAAAAATTATATATTCCTTTTTAAAAAAAACCCCCTTTAAGAAGCCCTAGTTTATATTTAATGTATGTACTATATTTTAAAAATTTAATTAAAAACACAAAAAGCATCCGCAATTTTTTGTTGCTAAAAATGTTTAAAAAAAAATGAAGTTTTAAATGTATAATCAAAAAAATAACGAATTTTGGTTTTTTTACCAGCAACCAAAAAAAAAATTAAACCTACTTATTAGGGGGTAATTAATAACAATGATTGATATTTTTGTAGGGGTTTTAAAAAACTACCCACCTGTTTCGGATATTTAAAATTTTTTTTTTTCTAAACAACTTAAGCAGCCCTTAGATCTGCGTTTAAACCTGTTGATACAACTTAAACACCTACTACACTTCCACCGGACCCTAAGATCTTTGTAGTCGGCCGGCTCGCTAAGCCCCAACGCGCAAAAATATGATTTTTTGGCCTTAAAAAAATATTACTGACTCAATACTATAAAAGGAATCAAAAAATTTTTTTTTTTAAAAAAATTTTTTTAAAATTTAAACTACAATTTGTACGCAGCATGTATGTAAAAATTTTTTTAATAATAAACTTTTTTCTCGATTGCCAAAAAATTACGCTACTAAAAATAACAATTTTGAGTTTCGTACTTTTTAAAAAATTTAAAAAAAAATATCAGCTTCAAGTGGGACGTTTTTTTAAAAAGGATTGTGTCTATTTTTAACTAAAAAAAAATTGATTTTCATGAATATTATTAAAGATAGAGCAGTGGAGAAGTTAAAATACGTGTTTTATTGAAAAAAACCATTTTTTTTGGGTTTTTTCGAAATAAAAAAACTCTCGACCACTAAAAAATGTCGTAAAAAGTGATTTCGTGTACACGATTACCTTATTAAAGAATCCCCCCAAGTCTGGTTTGGTTCTACGCCGGTTTTTTTTTTTTGATAACCAAGCGACTTTTCTTCCAAATTTTACTCCACTAAAAAATCTGGGGGACTTCGCCGGAATCAAGGCCAACTGAGAAAATATTTGTTTTTTGAAGTGGATGAGGTTATAAACCCCCTTTAAAATATAACATGTTATACATTGTTGAAATAGAAATAAAAATCACTATTTGGCTGGAAAAATCCAATATGGCCCCATATGAAAAAGTAAAGTTGATGATGATTCATCAACTTTATTTTTTATTAAAAGTTCTGGCTAGGGGGAAACCCTTTTTTTTAAAATATCTGTTCAGCTTATCTATTTTGTCAATTACTAATATTTTATTGTTTAAAAAAAAAAATGACGTTCGCCGGAATAAACCAACTGAGAAAATATTTTTTTTTTAAAATAAATGAGATTATAAACTCTTAAATTATAACATGTTATACATTGTTAAAATCAGAAAAAAAAGCACTTTTGGCGGGAAAAAAACCAATATGGCGTCCATATGAAAAAATAAAGTTGATGATGATTCTAAAAACGAAACGTAGAAAATAAAAATTGACTACTCGGTCATATTCTAAAAAAAAAGTTGCTTTAAAGAATTTTTTTCAGATTTGAAAAATTTTCACTTAAAAAAAAATATGGCCGATTTTCAAAAATAAAATTTCCCGGTTTTTTAAAAAATTTTTCAAAACCTGAATAGGTAAAATCATGTAGTAAACGGGTTTAGCTTACTAACAAAATTGTCCAAAAAATTTTTCCCCATTTAACCGATTTTCTATCTATCGTGGTTTCCAAGATCCCCATACATTCCCCACTAATTTGGGACACACTGTATATAACTTATCATTATTTTTTGTTGTTATTATGTTTTTATTTTATTTTGCTTTGTTGATTAAATGTATAATTTTATATGAAATATTGCAATATTATTAATGCATAATAAAAGCTTGCACAGTTTTGGTAAAGTGGAAAATCATAGTTCTTGGTATTGGTCTTGTGAAATTGGAATTATTTTAATGTTTTCCCCCATTACATGAAACATCTTCAGAAATATTTACTGTGCGAGATAGGAAACTTGGGGAAGTACTAGGTTGTAAAAAATTTGGGGCACTTAGTATGTAATGAGTTTTGGAACATAAGTAAGGGAATACATTTGTTTTGGTTGTGTTTCCAAAATAAAAATTTTACCTCATGATATTTAATTTGCTTTACCGTAAAAAAAAAACAATATAAATTGTAGGTCTACTTGAGACTTCACATGTGTCCATAAAAAAGTATTACCATTTTAAGAAAAAAATTATAATTTATTTTCATATTGCGGAGTTTTTGGGAAAAAGGCATCAGATCCCCCGTCAGCAAGTGGCATACGGTGATCCGGGCCTTAAATATAAATTTTCTGGCACCACCATACCGGCAAAACCTTGGTTTCCATTACTTCTATCAATAAAAAATATAGTTGAAGAAGTCACTAATTATAAGTATAATTTTGTTCTAGTCAATAGGTACGTAACCCGTTATGGTCTAAGAGCACATGATATTTCATAATTATTTTCGTTAAGGTGTCATCTGACACGCCACTTTTGGCTTAATAATTTTAATTTAATTAGGGGCCAAAAAAAAGGCCCTTTGCAGAAATATGTGACGAAAGAGGGGAAAGACAGCCT
>JAHBCN010023944.1:0-12217 GCA_019359885.1 Listronotus oregonensis | reverse complement strand
GGTTTTTTGGGGCAGGTGTGTCCGTGAATTTTTGCGACTACTGTTGTTCTTTGTTAGATCCCTGTTGAATATGCCTCTACTGTATGGTCACCTTTTTATAACATCCACAAGACCCATATAGAGAGTGTTCAGATGAAATTTGTGAGGTTTTGTGCCTTTAAGCTTAATGCGCTGGACAGAGTCGATGAAGTGACCGCTGATCTTAATCTGCCTCTGTTAGAGGTTAGAAGAGGATTCAGCGACATTGCTTTTATACATAAACTAATTAATGGCAACATCGACTGCCCTGCGCTTCTTAGCGAGATTCAATTGAGGATTCCTACTCGATCACTTAGGAGCAATCGAGTATTCTCTGTTCCATTTCATCGGACCAACTATGGCATTCACGGTCCCTGGATTACTTAAATTGCCATCCTAATATAGATCCTTTTGAATGCTCACTTAATGTGTTTCGTAGCCAATATTATAGGTCGCTGAATTAGCGAACTGTAAGTGTAGATGTATTGTCGTTTGAACTTGTTTTTGGATTGTAATGTTTAATAGGATGTTACAGTTGCATATTATATTTTATTTTATTGTATTGAATATTTTGTCTGTTTTGTATTAATTGTTTTTATAATGGGGCATCCGTTATATATATATATAATATATATATATATATATATATATATATATATATATATATATATATATATATTATATATATATATATATATATATATATATATATATATATATATATATATATATATATATATATATATATATATATATATATATATATTTTAATAATATTTTAGTTAGTTTTCCTGAAATCGATTTAATATTCTTTATGTAGCCTTTTTGTTTTCTCTCTCTTGCAGTTTATTGGAAAACCCACTTAAAGAAGACAAAGAACAGAAGGCAGCCAACATACATGATGGTAAAAACTTCCGATGCCCTGAATGTAGTTTCGAAACCAAATACAAATCAAGTTTTGCGCGGCATATTAATTGGCATAAATTGCATAAATGTGATAGGTGTGGGTATAAAACAAAGAGTCAAAATGACATAAAAGCTCATTATCTACTTCATACGAATCGTATGTACAAATGTAACATATGCAATTTTCAATCCAAAGTTTATGTGGATCTCAAAAAGCACTGTATCGGCCACAAGAAAGAAGAAAACACAATCCACAGATGTAGTAAATGTAGTTATGCCTCAATTCATCGAGCTAACGTAATAAAACACCTTATTTGTCATAAAAACCGTAAAAAAATGCATAAGTGCCTTGAATGCAATTATCAATCAACGCGAAAAATGGATTTAAAATCGCATTGTCTTAGCCATAAAGCTCCGAAAGTTATTCATATGTACAAATGCGATTTATGTGATTACACAACAAAACTCAAATTTAGAGTGAAACAACACCTCATTTGCCACAAAAGTCCGAGCGAAGTGCAAGTGTATAAATGTGCTGAATGTTCTTTTCAAACTAAATATCAAGCTTCTTTGAAAACGCACGATCTTCTGCACAAAAACCCCAAAGAAGTTGTAATGTACGAATGTGATACTTGTGCGTATAAAACAGTTCTTAAAGGTAATTTGAAAAACCATCTGATTATTCACAAAACCCCTGGTGAAAAAAGAGCTTCCATGCAGTTAATGTGATTTTAAAACGAAATATGAAACCAGTTTGAAAAAGGATGTTACTCGCCATAAGAATTATGGCTTGTTATATGTGTTCTAAATGTAATTATCATTCAAATCGAAAACTGGATTTAGAAAAGCGTTATGTTCGGCTTAGTCATCGAAATTCCTAAGAGTTTGTGATGCATCAATGTGAATTTGAACAATTAAAACAATAAAGATTATTATTATTATAAATATTTTTAACAACTTAGTTTATTTTATTTTTACAAACATTAATTGCTACAATACTCTACCTTTCATATGACGCTTACATTTACCAACGTGAAGAAAAAGTTTACTCTTATAAAATAGTGGCCCCTTCCCGCGGACCAATCAGGCAAGCAACTTTTCTTTCTAGCACACTTGTTCGCACGGCCAAGAGGCAAGGCTGCATCTTGAAAGTATATGCTCGAAGGTGAAACCGAACGCTTCACAGTGATAAGCTGGCAAATTGCTCAGTGACAGAGCCAGAAAACAAAAAAGGAGGAACGTTGCTGCAAGGCGACTGCCAGAAGAAGGAAAAGATTTTCCCATTTCTTCGAAACTCTAACCTTTTTTTGCAAATATTTTTTATTTTTGATGGAAATCCAAGTTTTTTATGTAAAATATAAAAAAATTGGCGTACTCTAATTTAAGGTCAAAAAAATTTTAGGTAATTGTCTCGAAAGTTGTCTCCTCTCCGATTTTGACCCAATTTGCGGATAGGGAGTTTTTGGGAGCTATACGAATCTAAAATATTTTTTCGCAACTTTTGTTTTCAAATTCATAAAGTTAAAATCAAACTAACCCATTTTACAATTCCCCTTTTTTTGTACACAATTTTTTAATTTTTACTAAAGTGGCATACAAATTTAAACACAATTTTAAAACTTGTATTTTATTTATTTTACACTTTTTTTTTTTTTTTTTTTTTTTTTTTTTTTTTTTTTTTTTTCCATTAAATTGCGAACTTTTAAATTCAAAGGCAGCAGCAGCAGTTTATAAAATTCCTAGTGTATACATGGTTGCAGCCACGTTGCAGCGTGTGAAAGTGGAGGTTGCAATTAAATGGAAAAAGGCGTAAAATTAATATAAAAACAAGGTTTTAAAAGGTGTTTGTGAAATACTGTGTGCCAATTTAGCGCCGAATTGTGCCACATACGCAAAAATTCCTAGCTAAAAAAACTTCTTATTTAATCCAGAAGCATAGATGTTAAGTTAAAATATGTTTTTCCACTATTATATGTACTTTCTTTGGTAATGCTAAAGGTTCGAAAAAATATAAAATACAATAAATTAAAACAATAATCCAATAATTTTGTGGCAATAATCCATTTTGTTATATAATTTTTAAACAATTTAAATGGTTCAGAAAACTTTAACGTCTTGACTAAATGAGTTGAAAGTTCGCAAAAAAGTTTTTTGTTGATTATTTTTAAGTTGTTAAGTTGCATGTAGCACGTAGCAAATGTTTTTTTTTAATAGAAAGCATTGTTTGTATTTTTTATTTGAAATCTGATTTAATTTTTCGCTTAATTCAATACCCCCTTATCCCTTTACCTCCAAATCAATTTCTGGGGCGGAAATTCTTATTTTTGCCCAGGATGGCCAAAAGGCCAGAGCGGGCCCTGGGTATTACAGCATAACTAAAAAAAAGCAGCACGATTTCATGAATTGGCTGGAAAGTACGGTAATTTTTCTCGCGCAGGTTCAATCGCCATTTTGCTGGAATATGATCTGTCTTCTTTATTTGAATTATAATCGTTTGGTATGCGTTTCTTTTGTGATTTGTGCTTAAAAAAATTAAAGGAGGCGCCAAGGGAGGATCGTGCTCAGAGCCGTATCTGAGAGGGGGTTTTGGGGGTCCAACCCCCCTCCCCCGAAAATCTTATAACGTAAAATAAAATAAAACCACCGGTAACTATATATTTTTTTGAAGATTTTCCGAACAATATATATTTTACTTAGTCACAGTCAAAAATACAAAAAAAAGTATCTGAATCACTCTATTGGTCAAAAAAATAAATTTCTTAACTGCAAAACCACTTTTTCTACATTAAAAATTAACGTGTAAACGCACCCTTTTAAAAGATCAAAAAAAGTTGACAACTAAAAGTGGAAGATTTGTTGCTGCACGCAAAAACTAGTGAAGAACTGAAGAACTACTCCCTAAACCTTTTGCGCTAATTCTTTGGCAACAAGTTTTTCACTTGTTTTTCTAAATGTGAGAAAAGCAACTTTTAGTTTTCTACAAACGATTTTTTGTCAACATTGGTGTAAACGCGCCTTAAGAATAAATAACTTTTTTTGCTCTAGTTATCTATTTGGCGCCACAATAAGTCTCGGTTTAAATAGTACCTGGTACCTGTTATTTTACTGATTGCATTGATAAAGTCTTATCAGTGCACCAATTTAATTACTTACAAAAGATAAGCTCTCTAGTGATTTGTAAATAAACAACATTATTTAACATATCGTAATATTACACAATCTAAATATACGAAGCTGGTTTAATAATTTAATAAACCCACAACACGTTGGTATATGGCTTTTTTATCACACTCTAAAGGACGCCGCAATTTTCCTATGAGAAATGGGTTTCGGCCAATTGTTTTCAAACTTTGCAAAGTAATAGTTCTCAACCCGCTGATCAAAAGTCTTTTCGGGTACAAAACCCAAAAACCCACCTAACGCAGACCTCCTCAAAAATCAGCCTTAAAGGTCACTGGGAATTTGGAGACCTATGAGGGTGATTTTGGAGGGGTTTTGGGTTTTTGCCCGTGGAAACTGTTGATCAGCGTGTTGAGAATTATTACTTTGCAAAGTTTGAAAACAACTGGCCGAAACCCAGTTTCTATAGGAAAATTGCGGCATCCTTTAAAGTGCGTTTATCTCGAAAACAGTTCCTGCTAGAGACCTAAATGAAATATACATTTTAGATGCAAAGGGAATTATAGTAACTTCTTTTTTAATAAACAGATCAATATATTAAGTTTAAGAAAAGTTATGTCATCTTAAACAAGTGGGGTAGGCCGTAGCTGGTGCCCTCTACTAGCAACATCAAAAGTATAGACGAATTTAAATTTCTCACCTCAAAGAACCCCCAAATCTATAATTTTGTACCGCTATGTCTTTTATTTAAAACATTAGTACGAAAAAACGAAAACAAAATTAAAAGTTTGACACCCTGTATAATCAAAACTAAGCCCTTTAGACTATGCATATATTTTCAGTTTTTTCTTATTTTGACGAGTACTATCGCCCCCTGAAATATCTGTATAATATTAATTAACACTCTGTATATAATTGAAGATCAGTTTAAAAAATATATTCAACAAGACAGTCTTGTTGAATATATTTTTTGATGTAATATTTAAATTTACATACTTTAACAATATGTACCTACAATGTGTATTACCTACTATTTATAACGAGCGATCCTCGTAGACATAGGTTTTGTGGTAAACAATTGTTTAAGTACATACTTCATACTAGAGTGTATCATATCACATAGACATCTCTTTTTAACATAAATAATTGTTGAGACGAAATATACATGTGCCTATCAAATGAGGAGATATGATTTTTATATTTGTTAAGTGTAATTGGTAGATATAAATAGACTGTTTTCCTGAAGTATTTGTTTACAACAAGCTTGGTTTCTCACGTGAACATGTCTTACTCCCCATCACTTGAAAAGTTGGTCGGCAAAGTTGCCGTGGTGACAGGTGCTTCATCTGGACGCCTATTCTGGTAACTTAATTCGCTTAGCGTTTCGTACACGCTGAGCGTCTCATGACGTCAAATTCATAGCACGGACCAAATGATCAAAATTGGTATTCAGGTTTGTTTTACGCTGTGCATATACATGCGCGCGAAGCGCACGGTAGCTCTTGAAAAACGCCTACCATTTGGTAGCCGTTTTGTGTATAAAGTGCGCTAACCTATATGTCTGTGTGGCGCGGCGTAAAAAAATAATTTTAGTAATTATTACTACATATAGATTTTTCTTCTATTTACAATGGCGGTATATATTGGAGGGATGCTGCTGACAATATAGAAAATAACATTTGCTTTTGTGTTACCATTTCCGGATTTTGTTCCATAAACTCTATTAAGACTGTTTTTTGTTGTGGAGAGATGGTTTTTTTCTCCATTTTTTCCAAATTTTAACCAACAAAATACAACATAAATAATATTTTATAATATAGCCATAACCTAGAATTATGATGACTCGTCACGTCTTCTTGTCAAATTTCGTAATTTTTATGTTGGGAACACTGAAAATTTGGGGCCGCCGTTGTGCTTAGCGAATTCGACGGAGTCTGCCGAAGAGCGCACGCACGCCAACGGGAATACCAAAACCGATCGGTTGGCGGCTGCCATGCGAGGCGCACGCCGTGCGACTCTGCTTAACGCCCTCGAAACGTAACGTTTTACCAGAATAGGCGTCCTGGTATTGGAAAAGCGATAGTTGAGGCATTAGTGAAACAAGGACTAATTGTAAGTAAATATTATTTTGTTGAGTTTATTTAAATTCAAATCGATATATTATTTAAAAAGCTTATTTACGTTATTGGATATAATCAGCATTAGAAAAAAACCGAATTCATACGGAAAAGTGGAGTAATACCAAATAGTCCGGGAGGCCATCGCAAAAAAGCTGGCCAATTAGAGATACGCATGAAACATTTTTTTTTTTATATTACTATGAACTATTGTGAACACAACCGCCGGTGCCTCAGCTAAGCTGGTTTAAATTACATTTTTTTACCTGGGAAAAATCGTAAAAAATCGGCTTTTCAATTGATTTTAGGAAAAAGGTATATAATCTAAATGGTTTAATAAATCTACATAATGTTGGTTTAATGAAATTTTTTGTAGCTCTTTTAGTTTTCGAGATATTAACGATTTAAAATAAAAACGCAAATATCTTAAAAACTAAGAGGGGTACCAAAAAATGTGTTGAACAAAAAATATCCTTTTTGATAAGCTCTATAAAAAGGTTATTAACACATTTTTAATAAAATAAGGAATAAAGAAGATATAAGCAAAAAAGTGATTTTAGCCAAAAGATTCGCTAATAACAAGATGTTTTTGGTACAAGTAAGTATACCAACTCCGATCCATCTAAAATTGACTCAAAATGTTCCATTCATTGAATGAAACACACTAATACACACGTGCCTCGAGGCAGTTGGGAAATGATAACATGGATATTTTATTTATTTATTTTTGTTCCAATAACTGTACCCATTCCAATCTACTTAAAACTTTAACTAAAAGAAAATTTAAACTCTATTTTATTTAAAAAAAAAAAAAAAAAAAAATTGTGCCTCCTACTATGTGTATACCTCGTCGTTTAAGTTACCTAATTATTTCAAAACCAGACGTATAGTGTATTTGATATTTTTGATGTAGAATTGAATGTAAAGTCAAAATTTGGCAAAATATACAGGACGTTCCATTTAAAAAAGCGTACTTAACAATGAAAACTCTGTTTTTGAGATACCCCGTATATTTACCGATACTGTTAATAAATTCAGTGTTACCAAACACATTTTTTATCTCTAGTTTTTTTGTGTATCATGTACAGGGGGTATTTAGTGTATAAATAGAGTTGGGACACCCTGTATAATTTTAGATATTTGCAATAAGAAAGTATTTGTCCCCTTTTAATCTGTATACTCTGACCATGCCTGGAATATTGTTTCCATGTCTGGAAAGCATGTACCTACCTTAAGGCGCCTTGCCGTGCGAACGAGGAAACGAAGAAGAAATGTATTTTCTTTCCCTCTCGCTCCACTTACTGATTGAAGGGCGTAAAGGGGTATACACCCCGCCCATCAATTACGTGGAGCGGGAAAGAAAGGTAATGCCCCATTATTCTTTCTATCTCGCACGGCCAAGCGATATGGCTGCCTCTAGAAAGGTATATGCTCGAAGATCTTAAGTTCCCGTCTGTAGATATAGCCGTCCAAATAAGTTATGTAGAATCAACGACTTATACCAAGGAAGTTTAAAGATGTATGGAAGCCCAATACTGTAGAACAAAATTGTCCAGGCGTGCAGGGCAGCGGGAATAGGGGGGTTGGCCCCGCGGAGTTTGCGCAATGAATAGTAGGTCAGAGCCGGACTTCCATAATTCTTTGTTACTATCTATAAAGTTGACATCATCAAATGTCAAATTCAAGCATTCACTGTTTTTTTTTATTCTTTGCACAAAATCGTTGGTTGTGGTTAGATACTACCATAGAATATTTAAAATTATTGTGTAATATTGGATTTTATATCATCTGATATAAAATGGAAAGAAGCCTTTTATTTAAATGGTCGATATTTTAATGAGTTTTGTATTTTTACCAAAAATCTTTGTAAATAAATAAAAGCAAGATTTTTTAAAATAAATTTCAAACATTGTATGATAGTTTCATGTACTTATCACCAATTTTGCGATAAAAGAAGGGCAAGCAGGGGCGTGTTTATGGGGGGGCAAGGGGGGCGTCAACCCCCCCAATAATTTTAGTGACTTGGGTAAATGTAGATCCTGCTAAAAAATTAGTCCCAAAATATTTCAACAAACAAAAAATAAATATATATATAGCCTTATGAAACCTATTTATTATAATATCATATAATTATCACTAATTAAATTATTATTAAATAATTATTATTATTAGCAACAAAACCCATCATAATATAATTTTTGGTCCTGACAATAACAGTGACAAAATTGGCAACATTGACTAGGTCAACTAATGTGGTAAATATTAATCGCAAATGCGGCGCGCCGTTTATTGTTTTGTCTAAAATAACTTCTTTATCACCTTATCGGGTAGAAAATCAGTAGCGCCACAGAGTGCAAGATCGGCTCTAGTTACTGTTTATAACGTGCTTGTAAAGAATTATTAGTTGTTTGTTTATGTTGTCAAGTGTCCGGTTTTCAGTTTCAATATATTATAATAATCAAATTAATAGAGGTAAGTAATAAGTAAAATAGATTTATTACAATGTACGGGCATGTCGTCATAACTCTCTGGGGCAAGGTTGAAACTTTTTCTTATTTTTAGTACAATAAAAAGTATAAATGTTAAAATACTGGGCAAAATTTTATTCCGAATTGTACCGTGCATTGAGATAAATACTGCAAAATGGTATACTGTACAGCAAGCAAAATAGCACTTGTCATACGAGTGTGACGGTTTGGTGGCACGAGCTGATAGACGAAGGGCATAAGTTACACGAGTATTAGAAATGATTTTAAACGTGTTGTACACTATACTTCTATAATCTACGACTGAAACACAAACATACTTTCTGAAAAATAATTATCAAAAATTTATTTCAATGCTCGTTATGTGTCTAACAAGTTTAAACTGTAAAGTAGATCTCACCAATAGTGTCGATATAGAAGGGTTAATTGACAAATGGAGCTCTCTAAAAAAAAGAAGATTCACACTAAAGTAATATTGTCAAGATTCAAAATTATTTTTGCGTTCTGTATGTCCTAATTATACAGGGTCCGCCATCTAACGTTTTTTTCTTCAACTAGTGCTTATTTCGTGAATGGTAACACTTAGCTCATGTTTGATTTGACAGATAATTAGTTTTATCCTTCCGCTGAACGAATATGGTTGTGTATACGCTTGAACAACGCTGGGAAATATTGCGACATTACTTTGAAAATCATGGTAATGTTGCAGAATGTGTGCGAAAATTGCGTACGGATTATGGAAGAAGAGAAGCACCGTCAGCTCCGTATGTTCGTTATCTTGTGAAAAAAAGTGAAAGAAACTGGCATCCTCATCGATAAACCAAAGCGTGAAAAGCCAAAAACAGTGCGTACACCGAGAATATTGCTGCTGTGGCAGAAACTGGCGTGAAGCGTCATCAACACACCACCGTCGTTCTCAACAATTGAACATTGCGGAGACATCATTGAGACGAATTTTGCATAAAGACCTTGGTATGACGCCATACAAAGTCCAATTGGTTCAGGAGTTGAAGCCAACTGACCATCCAATGCGTTTTCGCTTCGCTAAGTGGGCCTGCGATCGACTTACAGAAGATGCCGATTTTGCCAAAAAAATCATCTTTTCAGATAAAGCTCATTTTGATCTTGGCGGGTATGTAAACAGGCAAAATTGTCGCATTTGGGGCACAGAAAACCCGCACGCATAAATTGAAAAGCCGACGCACCCAAAACGAGTCACTGTTTGGTGCGGATTTTGGTCCAGAGGCATAATTGGGCCATTTTTCTTCGAAAATGAGCAATGAGTAGCCGTTACAGTCAATGGCGATTGTTATCGGGCCATGGAACGAATTTTTGTTCACAAAAATTGAAGAGGAGGATATTAGAACATTTGGTTTCAACAGGACGGCGCTACGTGCCACACAGCCGAAGCTACACTCGATGTTTTGCGTCCTGTTTTTGAAGATCGCATTATCAGCCGCAGAGCTGATGGCCACCTCGGAGCTGCGATTTGACACCGTTGGACTATTATTTGTGGGGTGCCGTCAAAGATAAGTGTTACGCCGACAAGCCAGAGACAATTGACGCTTTAAAGGACAATATTCGTGAAGCCATTGGTGAAATACAGCTGCACACAAATCGATAATGGCTTAAAAATTGGACCGATCGTGTAGGCTACTGCATGGCCAGCCGAGGCAGCCATTTGAATGAAATTATTTTCCATTATTAACCGGAAGGATTGTACTTTCAAATAAAAAAATAAATTTGAGAAAATATTCAGTAGTTTCTTTTTTATAGCATTTAAAAAAAAGTTATTTGGCGGACCCTTTATAAGCAGTTTTATTAATTTCAATCTAGTTTATTAAAAGTTTCATTTTGTCTTATTTCAATATTTCCAAGCAAAGGTTTATTGATAAGAAAAAATATATATAATATATATATATATATATATATATATATATATATATATATATATATATATATATATATATATATATATATATATATATATATATATATATATATATGAGTTGGTAAAATACTGGAATTCACCCCCCCCAATAGTTATGGGCTAGGCACGCCCCTGAGGGCAAGATAATGTAAATGAGTTTAATCTAATCCTAAGATTCTGGTTGTACATTAAAAAGTGAAAACTTTTATAACTGCTTTTTAGGCAAATACTTTTCACTAATAACAAACATTCATGAGACAGAATAATAGTGGTTAAAAATGTTTAGTAACCTTTGGTACCTAGGTATCCATTGTAGTCAGTTCTTTATTCAAAGATTGTAACAGTATCCGTTAAATATTATGTGTCTACAGTATGTCGAGCTTAAAAAGTTGATAATGTAAGTGTAAGAAACCAAAAATCTAATTTCTTTTTAAACAAACACAGAAAAAGCAAAAAGGAACTTTAGCATAAAATTGTACTTTCTTTCATTCAGTTAGAGGGACCTGTATATATTAAAATTTGCCTTGTCGGCCAGGTAATTAATTTTGATCCTTTAAAAGAATGTACTAAATTATTAAATTAAATAAAAGTACCTAAATGTAAACCTTATTTCTAATCCACAGAAATACACAAACATTGTGGAAATCATCTAAAAGATAGTTAAGATTGCCTTACTTTTCTCACTGCTATTTCCTATGAAATTTTCATTATTTTATTATTCATAATTGATATATTATTATTTTTACGGTTACCTAACGTTACGTCTCATAAGAAGCATCTAATTTAAATATAAGAAATACTTACCTAAAGTAAAAATGCCGGGTATGTTACCCTTGGATTTGCAAGACAAAACCATACAACCTCTAATCATTTTGTTACGATATTATAAGTAACAAACAATAAACACAAAATTATAGTCACAATTTAATAAACACTAATCACTAAAATAAGAAGGTTTTTATCAATCCAAAAACTTCTGCAACCACAAAATATGGTACTCACACAAAGCAAAACAATCGGCGCAAAGGGCACAAAACCACAACGAAAATGACGAATGATGAGACGACGACGGTTGACGATACAGGCGGATATAGTTTCTACGCGCCGCGCGCGCCCTTGCACCATAAACCTTAGACAACCTAAACCATTACGGCCTCATAAAGTATATTGGTTGCTAACTACACACGATTTATCAGTGTGTAGTAGGGAACACATTAAATTATTTCGTGGAATTTTGTTATTGCGCAGAATCGGCGGGGCCAACTCTGACAGTTATTTTCATACTGGGCTAGACATTTTTTGATCGAATGGGCCATAGCATTGGGCTTCCATACACCTTTAAACTTCCTTGACTTATACTAAAGGACTGCTCAGTCTGCCGAATTTGTCTGCTAAGGTCAAACACGCTCTGACGTCGCCACCGGTACTGGCTAGTGCTGGGATATCGACAAAAAACATCGATGTTAACATCGAAAGCTACTATTTAAAAAGATATATTTTTTAAGTTGAAGTAATATGAAAGATCGGAAAATATCAAAATTATATTTTTTTCTCCAAAAACTTAAACTTATTTCCAAACAAAAAATAAAAACATGCTGAAAAATGAATAAATAAAGCCATTCTGTAACATCAAATAAAAA
>JAHBCN010023943.1:0-12187 GCA_019359885.1 Listronotus oregonensis | reverse complement strand
GCAAGATCGGTGGTGAATAGGCAAGTCGGTGTAATTTGGGATTGTCTATCGTTCTGCTTTTACATCTGTTTTAATTTATGTTAAGATAAAATTTTTTTTTTTTTTATGTAGCAAAATAAAATCAGAAAGGAAAAAATTAAAAGTAAAAAATGGATTTTTTTTTGGAAAAAACTAAAATTTGGTTCTAGACCTCAAAATAGGAGGTTTGCAAAATTAAGAAAAAAAATTACATTTTCATTAATCCGAATAATACCAAAATAATATAGGCTTGTTACTAATTGAAGGGTTGATAAAAATGGGGTGAGGAAAAAATAAACGTTTTTTTTTTTCCTTTGTAAAAACCCCCCCCAAAAAAAGCGAGCGATGCGTCAATGACAGAAATTTTGGACTTGAAGTATTTTCCCGGTTGTTCCGGTTAGTTCTGGTTAGGTTTTCTTTGTTAAATTGTAAATTTTCTTTATCATAAGTGCACCGTTCTGGTCGGTCATGGTTATTTCTGGTTAGTTAAAGCGGCTTTTAGCCCAGTAATTGAAGACCTGAAAGTACCCAAAGCTATAAATAAATTAGTACAGCTTTCATTTATATCGCAATTTTAGGTCTTCGTAGATGCTTTCGAGAAAAAAAAAGTTTATCACGATTCCGACGTGGGACCCCCTGGGCCCCCAGGCCAAAAATAAGTTTCCAGCGAATATCTGCCTAAATATGCTAATAAGAAAATTTTTTGTTCAGACAAAAATGCAGATCACCTCGAAATCTACAAAAGGATCCAAAATTTTTTTCCGCAACCCCAAAGTTTTTCCCAAAAACGGCCGTAAAAAAATCCATCACATTTCACACTGGATAAATGTGGTAGAAGTAGTTTTTTTAAAAAATTCAGATGGGCAAAACAATTTTTATCAAAACGCAAGAAAGATGATGAAGGAAATTTTTTTGGGGTCATTGAACACTTAATAAAGTCTCATTATAAAAAAAAATGTTAATAACAAATCATTTTTTAAAAAAAAATTAAAAATTTAAAGAAATATTCTCAAAATATAGAAAAAAACTTTAACTGCTTTTTAAAATTCTAGAAAAAAATTCAATGGACCCCAAAACCCCTATGCAATGAGACGTACGGGTTTTATCATACCGATGAACTTTATAGCTATTTTAGACAAGGGCTTTTCTGGGACTATTCCCCGGCAGGCCCGGGGCTTTTGGCCCGAGGGCTACTTTACCTGATGGGCTTTTAAATCCCGAACGCCCCTGGGATACTGCTTTATGTTTTTCCCAAAAAAAGTTTTCAATGACTAATTACTTTTTTCGCAATATAAAAAAAAAGTTGCACCTGACCTGTATGTAAGTAGATAATGACTGGTGTTAAGTTTGACTTTTATGTTTCTGTCAGTTAGTCAGTTGGCATTTTTTTTTTAACGATTTGCTCAAAAAGAAAGAAATTCCACAAAATATAAAGAAAAGGATAAAAACGACCGAAAATCTTTTGCCAGTTAAATCAAGGCAACAGTATGATCGGGAGTATGGCATATTTTTGGGATTTGGAAAGATGCGAACGCAATTCTTCAAATAACCGAAGAAAGTATTTCATCCAAAAAAAAGTAGCCAAAATGATTGCCAATTCAGTTAATTCCGGGGTTAAATTCCGTATCGACTATTAAAAATTTTTTAATGGACTGTTCTTTTTAAAAATGGGTTAGTTACCACCGCTGCTACCATCAAAAAAAACACCGACCATTCTATAGTGGGATCGCACATTTTCGGGACATTTCAAAATTGAATTTTTATTTTTGGGAAAAAAAGTTTAATTTTTTGTATTGTTTAAAAAAAAAAATTTTTGTATAAACTTGATCTTTATTGGAGAGAAATAAAATTTGGGTAAAAAAAAATTTCCCCAAATTTAATTGGGATTATAAGGGGATTATCATAATGCCCCTTATAAACCCAAATGGATAGCAGGTATTATTGCTATCATAACATATTCCGTTTCTAAGGTTTTAGACAATAATAGATAGGTAAAACATAAAATGATTAAAAAAGGGGACATTATTGGGAATAAGGAAAAATGAGGGTTTGGGTCCCCTTATCTCAAAAAATATCGATTTTTTTAAAAAATTATAGGAACATTTTTTAGATTACAAGGCGTCTTTATTTTTGTCTTTAAAAAAATTTTCCCAAATTTTATTTTGGAGATATTACGGGAAACATTTTCGGGCCCAAAGGGTATTTTTAGCCCTTTCCCCCTGTTATTTTTGATAAATTTTTTTTTTCTGAAAACTCCAAAACCTAAAATTCCCGGGAAAATGTACAGAAATTTAATTTTTTCCCAATTTTAATTTTTTAACTCTGGATTTAAATATTTTTTATTTTATGAAAAAAATCTTAAGGAATGGCAAATTTTTTTTTTAAAAAACAATTTTTTACTGTAAACGTCTTGTACGGCGCATATTTTATTACCCGAAATTGTAAATTTTAAATAAAATGTCAAATAATGACCAAT
Organism: Listronotus oregonensis; assembly: GCA_019359885.1. Classification (NCBI taxonomy): domain Eukaryota; kingdom Metazoa; phylum Arthropoda; class Insecta; order Coleoptera; family Curculionidae; genus Listronotus; species Listronotus oregonensis. Next base: position 9,693 of record JAHBCN010023943.1, on the reverse strand, counting down.
TTTTATAATTTCAATTGGATTTTTTAAAAAATCTTTATCCCCCGTATACTTTTTTGCAATTTAAAAAATTTCCCAAATTCCTGGGGGGTTTTCTTTCGACCCTTTGGCAACACTATTGTAAATGTTTGCCATTATGCATATGATGATCGCAATTCTTTAAAATCAAAAAATTTGTAAATTTAAAAAAAGATATTAAAAAAAAAATTTGTAACATTTCAAACAAAAAACTTAAACATTAAACCCATTGATTTGTCATCGTTTCAACAATCTTGTATTTGCTTCTTAAGAAAATAAAAATACTCAACACAACTACAATCTTCTTATCAATTTTATCCAAACATTAAAATGCTTTAGCCATGCTTCGTTAAAAAACAAAAATTTTTTTAAAAATTTCCCTTAACCCAGACTAAAATCAAAAAATTTGTTTAATTGCCCCCCAAATTTTAAAAAAAATAAACTTTAAAATTTTTTAAAAAGGAAGAATATAACAAAAATTAAAAAAAAGGGTTTTAAATAGTCTCCCCCCAAAAATTTTTTCCCCTTTTTCCCGTTAAAAGATAAATTTCCGGGAAAAAAGAAGGGGAAGAAGGCCCCCAAACAATTTTTTAAAAGGAAAAAAACAGTCTCTTGTATTGGGTTTTAGAAGGTAAATTATAGAAGTAAAAAGTAATGAAATGGCGATCTTGTGATAGATAAAAGAACATTTTTTAAAATGCGTGAGACGCCCAGCCGAATTAAATTGTTTAAACGTATGATATTAAGTATTTTCTTACGTCTGGGGACGTCAAATTTTTCCCGAAAAAAGGGTTTTGGTCCCATGTTGGTCACATGACGTTTTGGACGAATATCGGATTTTTTAAACGAAGTGGATTCCTTTAATAAAAAAATATTTGATTTTATTATCCAAACGTGCTTTTTTTAGGTAAACTGAAATTTTAATTACCAAAAATTATCATAAAATTTTATACTTTTTAAAAAATTTTAAACCCGTAACTAGGACTTTGCACATATCAATTTTTCAAAAAAAAATTTTAGTGCTGCCGAATTTTAGATTAGATATTTTCAAAACAAAATTGGTATTTTTTAAAATTTTATCCGTATTTGTAAGAAAAATATTAAAAAAACTGAACCCCGGAAATAACCCCAATAGCCACGGTGGTTTATACAGAGTGTCCCAAAATATGTTGGCAATTTCAAACCCCAACAGAAAACCTTAAAATATTGGACAATTTCCCCAAAAATTTTTTTTCTACGACCTTCCCACGAAGAAAAGGTACATTACGACGACCAAATGTTTTTTTTTTTTAATTTTTAAAAAAAAAAAATTTTTTTTTTTTAATTTTTATTAATTTTTGGGGTTTTAAAAATTTTTGTTTTATAAATATTTCTTTTTTTTTTCCAACACTAGTTGCCTTTTAAATTTTTAAAAATTTCTGTTGAAAGCCAAAATATTATTTAAATTTAAAAATAAAAAAGGGCCCTTAAAAGATAAATTGGCCCCCCGTATAATGAAAAATTTCCAAAATTTTAAAATTTTTTTTCTAAAATTTTTAAAATTTTACTGTTTTTAAAAATTTAATTTGATTTTGAAATTTTAAGAAATTTTGATTTCCCCTTTAAAAAAATAGGGTTTTTAATTTTTTTAAAAAGGAAGTTCGGATTAGTTTTATGCATTAATTAATTTTATTTATAAAATATATTTTTAATTTTTTTTAATACAAATTTTTTATTTGCGTTTCTTAAAATATAAATTATGTTAGGTAGTAATATAAACCATAAGTTAACAAAATTAATATTGCAAAATATAAATAGAAAAAAAGGGGGTAATAAAAATAGGGTTAATTTCAAGACCCAGTTTCTGTACCGCCTTAAAATGGTTTGAAACTGTTAGAATTTATTAAACGCGTGACTGTCGACTTTACAGGGTTTTTTTTTCAGTTCAAAAACGACGAAATTTGAACGTTTCTTATATTTAAAGGGTTTTGCTTTGCGGGGGTCAGTAAAGGGGTACAAAAACGGTTTTTTTCGAGATTGGAACAGACTTATAAACAGAAGGGTAAAAAAATATTTATACAAATAACGTTAACTCTTTTTCCCGCTCACACTTATGTTTTTGATAGCGATAAAAGGATATTCAAAAATCTTAAATGTATTTATACAAAACGACATTAATTTACTAGGGGCAGTCTTGCCGTTTGGCAGTGCGAAAGAGAAAAAAGAATCTAGGATAAACCTTTCTCCGTGGCTCCAACCATGTGCCGATAAATCGACGCGGAGAGACCGACAAATCAGCAAGCAAGCGGGTTTTATATTCTTTTCACCGACCAATGATCACGTTGGAGGGAGAAAAAGAGTATACCCTATACTATCTTTCTTGCAAAATGATCATTTTCCAAGCGGCAAGAGTGCCTCTAGAGGGATATCTCCCAAGGAATATTTTTTTGTTTAATCTACTTACTGACTTTTTAGATTAATGCAATACATTTTTTTTTCAGATTTTTTTAATCCGAAATAAATAATGATAGTGATTTTTTCAATTATGATTGTGTTACATAGATGAAACAAAAAAAATTAATTCTTAGATAACCACAAGAGTCATGTTCATTTTTTTTTCGCCTTTTTTTTTTATTATTAACTACAACGCATCAGTTGTGAACCAGTAAAAAAAATTTTTGGCTTTCCAAACTTTAAAATTTAGAAGAACAAAGGGGAATTTAAGGAGCTGAGAATGGATAATATGTTTATTTTTGTTAAGAACAACATCTAAACAAACCAATGTGTTTCACTGGTTAAAAACCAGTAATCTTTTTTTTCACCAGTGTAATATATTTTTAAGTCATAATTGACGAAGTACGGAACTGGCCGGCGACGAATTTGAAAAAAAAATCGATCTGCTAGTCCGTTCTGCGCAGTTTAGGCCCCAAAGAGATGACTAGAGCCACGGCGCACGGACACTTTTTTTCGCCCATAAAATCTAAATTTTGAACCGCGCATCTGATCCCCTTTTTTTACCGGTCCATATTGAGGTCAGTGATGTAAAAAAAAAAACCCCCCTTTTTTTTTTTTAAAATTAAAACCCTTTTTTCAAAAAAATTTTGGCCTTTATCATACATGGTGTTAAAAAAATTTTTTTGTGCAAAACTAGCCCCCCCCCTTAAAAAAACTAAATAAGCCAAATATGATTTGGGGGTTTTTTTTAAAAGAATTATCTAGTAACCATCATTTTAAAAAAAAAAAAAAATTACGCCCATTTTTTTAAAAAAGTTATTTAAAAAAAACGATTTCCGGGGGGCGTCCGTTATGTACCTGTCTCCCCTTTTAAGGGGAAAAATGGAAAAAAGTTTATGGGAACTTATCATAATATTTTTAGGTTTTCTATTAGATTCCAAAAATTCCCCACATTTTTGGGGAACCCCTGAAAAATTTTAAAAGGGGGAAGGCTTCGTTGGGTACTCGCCAAAGCGGTCTTGCTTTTAGGGTTAAATCCTCTACGTACACAAAGTCAATTGACCTGTATGAACTTGCAGGTTTTTAGACTTATTTTATCCTCAAAATAGAAATTATTTTAAAAACGACATTTTCTGGTGGATTTTTTCGGAAATAGCTTTTTTTCAATGTTTTTCTTACAAACACCGGATAAAAAAAAAAAACAAAAAAAAAAAACTTATTTTATTTTTAAAACTATGGCACTTATTATTAAAATATTATTTTATTTATCTTGTTTTTTTGGGGATCAATTTACAAAAAAACCGGGGAAATTTACAATGAAAAAACGGGGGGGAGGGGGGTAATATCCAAAAAACAATTTTTATAAATATTTTCAAGGTTTTAATTATTTTTTAAAAAAAAATCCTTATAACTATGTAATATTTTTTTGTATAAAAGGGTATTTAGAGTTTTAAAAAAAAAATTTCCCCGCCATTTTCGTTGTTTTAGCGAAAAAAAAGGCGTCGTTTTTTTTAAGGGGGTGGTCAAGGGATCGTAGAAGGGGGGGAGAAGATCTAGGATTTTTTAAAAATTTTTTTTTTTAAAAAAAAGGGGGAAAAATTTAACCAAAAAAGGGTACCCTTTTTTAAAAGGGTAAAACCTCCCGGAAATGAAAAAAAGGTTCCCCCTTTTTTTTTTTAAAAATTTATATTTCCTTTTCGAGGGTCCAAAATTTAAAATTTTTTTTTTTCCCCCAATTGTGGACTCAAAAAAAAAAAAAAAAAATTGAAAATTTTTGAGCTCTATTTTTTTGGGTTGTAAAAAAATTTGACTTTAATAAAAACACTAAAAAAATTTTGAAAATTTTTGGAAACCCTTTTTAAATTTTTTTTTTTTTGTGTTTTATTTGGTATAAGCCCATGCCGACAAAAAAATTTTAAAAAAAATTTTTGAGCCCCACCTGTAGAAAACCTGTAGATTTTGATTTTAACCATTAGCGCGGAAAAATTTTTTTTTTAAAAAAAAGTGTGCACAAATATATTTTACCTTTTTTTTTAAAAATTTAAAAAAAAACAAATTTTTTTAAAATTTGTTTAAACATTTTTTACATTTTTTTTTAATAAAAATGTTTTTTTTTAAAAAACAAAAATTTTTAAAAAAAAAAAACGATCCGACGGGGGGGGGGGTTTCTGATTCAATTCGTTTTTTTTGATAAATGCAATAGATGGAATGCTAATTTTTGAGATTCTTTTGGGGAAAAATTTGGGGGCAGCTTTAAAAGGGAAAAAATCTTGTAAGGGGGGGAAAAAAAAGGGGAAAAATTTTTTAAAATTGAAGGGAAAAAGTTTATCGAACACCCAAAATTTTAAAATGAAAAAAAATATATATATATATATATATATATATATATATATATATATATATATATATATATATATATAAAAAATATATATATATATATATATATATATATATATACCACAACGAGGGAATGTGTGCAAAAGCGGTTGGGACGTAATAATGGTGACGGTAATTTTGACCCCGAATCCGTAATCAGGAGGCAAAATTACTACGGAAAACATTTTGTTTTTGGGAAAAGTATATCCAATTTTTTTTTGTGTGACTGTTATTATATGTAATTATTTTAAAATTGGGAAAAAAATGGTTAAATTAAGATACATACTTGTCTAATTGATAACCATTTTTTTTTGAAGTCTGTTTAAAATACGATAAATTGCTTAACTTTTGCTTGTGATATATTTAAGTATTTATTTATTTTTGACTTTATCGTAGGTTATTTATTGTTTTTCTTTAAAAGTTACACAATACCCCTATTTTCGTTATATCATAAAAAAGAGATAACAATAAAAAAATTTTTTTTAATTTTTGTAATATCGGCTGTTATCGTTACCGCGCCCCGAACCGCCATCCGTAAGCAAAGATATCCCTTTAAAAGGTTAAATATACTCTTCGCTAACTCATCGCTCTATATTTGACTCTTTATTTTTCAGTTCTCTTGGGGCTTTTTAGAGGGGAATTTTTTTGTTGTGTTTGCCGAAACTCGCGGATTTTTTAAGGAATATTAAAAGTTGTTTTTATTTAACAAAAATACCCCTTTTTGCTCTAAATAAATTTTTTTTATTAATGACAAAATAAAAATATGTATTTTTTGATATATATTTCCATTAAAAAAAAAAGGTTTATAGAGAAAAAAAAAAGAAACGTTCTTACAATTTTTATTCAACAGCACAACCTAAGATGTGATTGCTCAAATTGCCGTTTAAAAAAAAAATTATATATACGGGGTGTCCAAGAAGTCTTAGTACGGGCTGAACTTTCCCGAAGCTAGTAAATATAGAGGGGGGCCCAAATTTTGGCTAATGCATCTCTATTTTTTTATGCATTTACAGTTTTTTCCCCTTGCAGGGATTGCAACGGGAAAAATGGAAAAAAAATCTTAAATGGAACCATATGTCGATATGTAGCTCATTTTAAAGGCCTTTACAAAAAAAAACATTGCTACACAAACTAGAGGTTGCCATTGAATCAAAGCAATTATTGCGCAAAATAGCTGCCGGTTTAGGGGACCATGGGCAAGTCAACAGTGCATAAAATTTTACAAAAAACATAAATTTTATCCCTTTTTTAAAATTCATCTTGTACAAAAAAAATTAGTGAAGATGACCCAGATCGAAGGCTGGGGTTTTTGGGAAAAAAAATTTACACAATTTGATACTGGAGTGATGAAAATTTTCAATGAATAAAGAAACCCTACACAAAAAACCTGAGAAATTAAAAGTATGCGCTGGAAGTTCCAGTAATACGGTAATTGGTCCTTTTTTATTGAAGGAAAAACCTCCGGACACTTTATTCTTTTGAAGATTTTTAGAAGAAGCTATTACACCTGCAGTTATAGCTGCTATTGAGAATAAGCTTTTGACTCCGATCCAATTTTTCAGCAGGATGGGGCACCTTCACACTTTCATGTAACTGTAAGACAATACCTAGATGAGGAATTTCCTGGTCGCTGGATTGGGCGTAGAGAGCCTATTAAATGGCCACCAAGATCCCCGGACCTCGCTCCCCTTGACTTCTTCTTTTGGGGTTATGTAAAGAGGGGGGCATTTGCAACAAAACCAGAAAACTTGCAAGAACTACGGCAACGAATCACAGGTGTGTGCGCCACCATAACACCACAAATTCTCACAAACGAGCAGAATTTAAGGTCAAGAGGTTGGTGGTAGTCAACTTAAACATCTCATAAAATAAAAATTGAAATTGTTTTTTTAGACTGGTATTTATTATTAATCCCTTATTATTCGGGAACGGGTAATGGTAGAGACCTCTAATTGGTTTCTTAAAGACCTTTAAAATGATCTACATACCGACATAGGATTCCATTTAAGATTTTTGGGTGCAACCCCTTAGTGCCACCCCTGCAAGGATCAAAAACTTGTAAATGCGTAAAGAAGTAGATTTTTTTATACGTATGCATTCGCCAAAATTTGCTGTCTCTATATTTACTAACTTCGAAGATATTAGCCCTTACTAAGACTTTTGGTATATATATATATATATATATATATATATATATATATATATATATATATATATATATATATATATATATAAATATAAAAAATTTTTTTTCCAAATTTACCCTAATCTGTATTTCGAACTTACTGAAGAAAATTTGAATTTACAAAAAATAAAAAAAAACTAACATTTTGTCCCTAGTTTACATTTACATTATTTTTTACATTTTACATTTTTTCCATTGTAAATTTATTTTTAATAATGTTTAGTTATGTTAAGGTAATAATCAAGTAAAAGTAGTAAAATGAGTACAAAAATATAATAATCAGGTAAAAGTAGTAAAAAGGCCAAAAAATAACTGTTTGCTCTTGTTTCATTTTATGTTTTTGAATTTTTGAGACGCCCTATACGATAAAAATCGATTTTTTCATCGTAGCTCATATTTTTTCGACAAGCAAAGTTTTTTATCAAGACTAACTTTTTTACATATTTTTTAATTTTTTTGGTCCATTTGTCCTCTTGTTAACCGCTTCCGCGAACATACTTTATATATATATATATATATATATATATATATATATATATATATATATATATATATATATATATATAAAACGGGGTGCCAAGGGGTCATGGGGATCTAAAACCGTGGGTTTTCCCCATTCCAAAGAAAAGGCCCATTTGGGGCCTTTAACCCCGATTAAAAAGAAATTCCCAAGTACCCGGAAACCAAATTTCCCGTTTTCGTTTTTTTTTTTTTTTCTGACGTTATTTAAAAAAGATATAAAAAAAAACATCACTTTCTTGGCTATTTAAGTTTCCTAAAAAGGGGGTTGGGAGAGAACACGTTTCGTTTTCGTTAGACCATCATCAACTTTATTTTTTAAATACGGACCTAGGTTTTTTTTTTTTATTTTTTGAACCTCTTATTATCCTACAAATGGTAAACAATTGAGTGCCGCATTTAAAAAAAAAAAGTTGATGATGGTTTAAGGGAAAAAGAAACGTCGTACGGAAAAACTTTTCAACGCTGTTTTGTAGAGCATAAGAAGTGGCCATGAGAAAGTGTCTTTTGTTTTTTTATATCTCTTTAAATAACGCCATAAAAAAAAAAAAGCGAAATCAGCAAATTTTGGTTTTTTCCGGATATCTCCGGAAGTACTCGGAATTTTTCAACTTTCTAATCGGCATGTTTGGTTAAAGGTAACCCCTAATTTAACCGACTTTTTGTATTTTACGGTTTTCGAGATCCCCATGCATCCACTCGAACCTGTGGCACCCCCGTTTTATACAGGGGTCAGGTATAAATTGGGATAATAAGAGGTTCAAAAAATTAAATAAAAAACCCCGGTCCGTATTTAAAAAAAAAAGTTGATGATGGTCTAACGAAAAAGAAACGTCGTACGGAAAATCTCTCAACGCTGTTTTGTAGAGCTTAAGAAGTGGCCATGAGAAAGTGTCTTTTGTTTTTTCATACTTTTTTAAAAAACGCCATAAAAAAAAAAAAGAAATCAGCAAATTTTTGGTTTTTTCCGGATATCTCCGGAAGTACTCGGAATTTTACAACTTTCCAATCGGCATGTTGTTGGGGACCTAAATGCGCAACTTTGCCATAATTTAAAACCCACTTCGTATTCTTACGGTTTCCGAGATCCCCATGCATGCACTGAATCTGTGGCACCCTGTATATATCCCGGGGGGTTTCTCAAAGGGGGTTTCCCCCCCCATAACTTTTTTATTTTTTAAAGTGGGAAAATGAAATTTGGCTCATCAATATGTGACCTAAAAAAAGCATTGAATGACGTGTTCAATTGTTTTGACGATTTCCCGGGTTTTTCCGGAAGGGTCTCAACTTTTTAATTTTAAATGGAACAACCTGATTTTTTTTTCCTATTCGATAGAAAATGACATCCTAAATACAATGACACCCCATATGTCAACTTTTGACATTATTCTTTAAAAATATTTAGTTTTTAAAATTTAATTCAGAGTGCCATGACGTCGTTAAAACAACCAATTTTCAAGGAGGCGTAAAAGAATAGTTTTAATTATCTGACGTATTTTATGACTCTTCCAGAAAGGTAAAAAGATTTCGAAATTTTATTTCTTTGTCATAACTAATTTTTTTAAATGAAACGATGGGGTCGTTGGCATATTGAAAAGGGGCATTTTTTTTTGAATAATTTGATCCCCACATTGATATTTGGTGTTAAATCAACACTAAAAAAACTAAAAAAAAACATAGTAGTTGTTGGGTTATAAGAAAAAAATTATATTATTATTATTATTATTAAAAATTTTTATTTTTATTATTTTTTATTAATTATTATATTTATAGGTATTTAAATCAAAATGCCTTATTTATAAATACAGCAATAACTTTAAATAACTAACTCGCATTTAATTATTAAACTATGTAACAGCATTGTTTACCATTAACGTTTTTGTTTATTTCCAAGCCTACCTGACAAAATTGCCGAAATGCATATGTTTTTTATTCGAATGCCACGTCCCGGATGTTTTTTAAAAATTTTTTTAAGTAATGCCCATTTTTTGTTTTTTTCTTAGAGTTGATTTAACTTTAAAATTTTTATGTGGGGATCAAATTATTCACTATCGTTCCATTTGAAAAAATTGAGTTATGTCTAAAAATAAAAAATTTTTGGGCTCTTTTTTTCCTTTCTGGGAAAAAACCATAAATACGTGAGATAATTAAAACTATTTTTTCAC
>JAHBCN010023942.1:0-12210 GCA_019359885.1 Listronotus oregonensis | reverse complement strand
AAATTTAGGAGCTGGCTAAGAAAGGATTTCGAAAAATATCTGTTATTTATTGTACATTCGTTACAGCCCTATGGACGAGTCCTGTAAGGCAGGCAAAATACATCTAGAAAGAGAGTGTTATAAAGAATAGCAGAGAGAACAGGTTGTCTGTCTTTAAACTGTCCTCAAACGGAGTTTTATTTTTTTTAATCCCAGGGACGCCACTTATTTAAATAATTGCTTACCTCCTTTATGTCCAGCTAGGGACGCAGCGGCAAAGATGAGAGCTTTTAATAAAACCAGAATCAATAAATTGGTTAGATTTAGGGAAACCACTTGGGAACCTACTCCGGAGGTACCATATCCTCTAGACAGCAGGTTACCCGCGATGGAAGACAGCATGCTTTTTGCATCGAAGCCCCTTAAAAAAATAAATAAAATAGTTTTTAAAATAAAAAAAAAGATCATTTTACAAGGATGTATTCAGTCTCTCAATTTTTTTAATTATTTGTCAGTTTTTGCAAAAAGTGAAAATTGAAAAAATGTTTTGGTACATCCTGTAAATCCGTCTTTTGCGTTTTCAGATTCTACTCAAAAAATAAATAGGCTATGCGCTTTACAATACGATTTTCTAAAAATTCAAATTATTCTTAAATTTTTGTTCTGTAAGGTGAAATAACCTTCTGATGCATAGTTTACTACTTTTTGAAGTCGAATCTAAAAATGCAAGTATCAAATATACAGGATGTCCTCAAAGAATTTTTTTTCAGTTTTTATTTTTTCAAAAATATTTCAGCTTTTTTTAAATTTAAATTTTAAATTTTTTGATTCACCCTGTATAATCTCAATTGCTTTTGTGTGCAGTACATTGACCATTTATCTTTTGTGTCCAACCTTTTAAACAAAGTTTTAAAGGTTTTTTTTCAAGAAGTGTTTGGGCAAAAATAATTTTTAAGGTGTTGTAGGTCAAATTATGAGAATAATTGTAAGGGGGGAAGGTGTGTTGTACAGAAGAATTGTTTTTTTTAATCGGTTCCTGCAAACTTATAGAAACATTTAAAAGGACGGGAAAAAATTCAAAATTTTTGAAACACTTTGTATAATCTCCATTGCTCCTGTGTGCAGTAAATTGACCATTTATCTTTTGTTTCTAACCTTTTAAACAAAGTTTTAAAGGTTTTTTGAGTTATATTAAGAAAAAAAAACTTCGCGTTGTTTATCTTGCAGTTAATAATGCAGTTTTTCGGCAATAAGTCAGGAATTAATTAAGATATCGAAATACGGTTTTCACCAGATTCTTAACTTTTTTATGTTCATTTTAATGGGTTAATAATAATAATACCATAATATTTAAAAATTTTGAAAAAATTGACAAAATTTATAACTTTGAAATAAATCAGTTTTTAGGGATGAAACAAAAATATAAATTAATTATTCTAATACTTTATCTTAAACCATGATAAAAGCTCTTTTAAACGAGACCTAGTTTATCAAAATCGGTTAAGCCGAAAAAAAGTTATTAATTTTTTTTTATATATACGACATATTTTTAAATAATTCGTGTTTTAATTTTGTTTTTAGTTTTACGCCCTGTAGAGGTGGAATTAGAAACTTGAAAATAATTTCCAGCAATTTCTCAAGGCTGGTTTTACTATAAATATTTTTTTCCGAAAGCTATGCGGTGAGGGGGTTTTCGAGATTTGTAAAAAAATACGCTTTTTCCGGCTAACAAAGCAGTTTGATACCTAACTATGATCTCATAACATTTTGTACAGGTATTTTTTGGACATACTGTATAGTCTATCATAACTTACCTTGCCATTTTAATATTATTGTCATCATATTCACTGCAGCTCACCTCACTACACAAAAAATAATAAACGATTCCAAAAACTAGAAATGCGAACTTTTGATGCATATTGAGCTTATCAAGAACCACAGTCAAATGCAACAAAATATGTTTTTTTAATATTTATATAACTGTTATTGTTTTCATTATTTAATTATTTTGTACTATTATCACTTGAGCGTAAAAAACGTATAAATATATTGAAAAGAAAAAATAAGTCTGGGTGATTTCTAGTGTGATTTAAAAATGACGCCATTGTTTGACAATTTACATTGTCTCCAAAAGTTTTCCTCGTAGAATTACCGTATCATTGTTGTTGAAACGCTCCATAAATGCGGAAAAATATTGAATAATTTATTTAGAGAAAATACTAAAAATAGTTTCACAAAGATACTTTTACTTTCTTATAATGTCATTAATTTTGTTTATTTACTATTGTGTAATGTTGCACCTAATAATATTTAATTTTTTGTGTCAATATGCATGTTTAAAAATAATTCATGACTTAAAAAAGTACTTGCTGAATTCAAATCCACACCCAGAATTAAGGTAGCACGTGTAGTTTTTTTTTAACCCTGAAAAACGCACTAGAAATCACTATTTTCAAATCTTTGCCCAAATTTCGTATGGGAGAGGGATTAAAAAGGAAACTGGAGATGTAACAAGAGAGTTTAGGTAGAGGACTGTAGGAAGAAAGTTGTTTAAGAAGCTCATCATATCTAATAATTATTTACCCAGTTACCAAATAATAAAAACATATTTATTTTCTACAAATCTTTTATTTAAAGATTATTACAGTAGAAATCATATTGTAATACTGCCAAGTTTTATATTATACATACAAAAATTTTCTTATATAAAGAAAAATTTAACAAATTGGTCCTATTTACTAGTACATATACTAAAAATTTTAAAATTATACGTCTGGAATAAAATTATACAGGATGTAACAAAATCGATTGATAATATTTCTGTAGCATATGATACAACATTTTTAATAAGTTTTTTGACACTTTGTCATAATAAATTCTTTAACATATCTTAAAAAAGGTTTTTAAAACCTTTTGTATATACATAAAATATATTATGAGAACTTTTTTATGATATATTATCGAAAAAAAAAAAGTTAGAGGTTTTTCTAATAAAATTTATTTTAAAACTAGAAAATAAAGGTAAAAAAGTAAATTTTTTACCATACCATTTTTTAAAATGGTAACACAGGTCCACAAAAAAAAATGGATGTGTTGGGTGTCGGACTAGAATTTTCTAGTGTATTTTTTTTCCGCTGAACACAAATCTGAAGTTAAAATTGTAGGTCAATAAATGAAGTCCGAAGAAATCTCAAACCTGAAGATCAGGTTGGGCCGTTACAATTTTTATTTTAATTTGCAGCTATTAATGTATACAATAACCTCTGAAAATATCATATATAAAAAAATGTCCGCAAGGGCCTGAACATGGCCCTCAAGAGCCCGGAAATCCGTTTTTTCAACTAATTTGGTCGATATCTCCCAAAATATGACACTTACGCAATTCGTGTTTGAACGAAAACAAAGAGCAGTTTATTAACTGCAAAAATGATTCCTATCATTTTTGTCAAAAATTTGATAGTTTTTGCAATAATCGGCCATAAATGCGCCGAGTATTTTTTGCACCTGACCTGTATCTCGAAAGGTGCTTTAAGCTACTTTCACTTCCAAACGGAAGGACTAATTTTTAAATAACTCACGTCAAAATGCATATTTTTGCATGATATAAAGTTAACATGAAAGAAGGAACGTGTAGCAATACTATCTTGTTACTGTTTTTTTTTTTTTTGTTTCTTTAGAATATTAAAAACTCGAGCCAAAATTAGTTTTTGTTTCCTATTAATCTGTTCATATTTTTTTTATAAAAAGTTATTTTGCCGAATCCTTTTGGATAATGGGGTTTTGGAAGGTGTTGTACATTTATTCCGAAAGACTTAATAAATATTTCTTGTGTATTTTTATAAATAACCTTTTTTTCTAAGGGCGGTTCTTTTAGATTATCGCAGTTTTTAAAAATTCTCGGGTTTATCGCCAATTAATATATATTCAAGGACCATATCGGCTAACAATGCACATCATTCAAAAGCTTAAATTGTCTTCTCGATAGCAGTCTTCTTTTTTTCCCATTTTTTTAGTTTTACGGAAAATCGAGGAAATTCTTGTCCCAATAAACACTCGACATTTTTTTTGATGATTACTTTCTCTTCGTGCTCAAATTTTTTGAGCTTTACAATTGTATTAAAGACCACATTCTGACCTTCTTATCAATATATATTTAAATAAAGTACTTGCCTTACTTTTTATTTTTGATTTCAGAGAAAACGTCTTTAGAGAAAAACGTGGCTATATTTAAATTTTTCCAGTTTTCTTTTTTGGAGTACAAGGTAAGGGTTTATTTTTGTTATCCAAAGTTACATAAAGATCATTTATTTATCATTTTATTAATATCATTTATATTAGCTGGTAGTTCACAGAACAGACAATTGGAACAAAGACTGGGCTTTGTTGGCTTGTTTTTTTCTCTTGGGGCTTTGGAGAAGGTCAAATCTTTTTGTCGAGTCTTTAACAAAGTGACTGTTTGGACAGTTCAGTTTGCCATTAATCTGTGGGGAGTACTTCAGCCTACACTTCCTATGCATTTCCAGAGAGGATTGCTTATGTAGAAACACATGGTGGTTGTTCTTTCTCATCTTGCTTACATATATTAAAGTTGCTTATCCACGTGTTACCATCACAACGTCTTTACTCAGATCTTCGTTATAAATAAAACATTCCATCGTACCAGAATTTACTTTGACTTTCATATTTCTGCCACAAAAATAAAAGGCAACAAAAATAAGACTTTCCTACAGTAAATAAATGATCTTTATTGAACTTGGGAGAACAAAAATGAAAACTTACCTTGTGCTCCAAAAAAGGAAACTGGAAATATTTAAATATTGCCCCGTTTTTCTCTAATAACGTTTTGTCTGAAAACTAAAATAAAAAGTAAGACGAATGTTTTTTACACTTTTTACATCTTCTTGACTAATAAATGTATGCATTAAAAATCTACCCGAGCATTTTCGAAAACTCCGAAAATTCAAAAAAACCGCCCTAAGAAAAACACGCTGTTTATAAAAATACACAAATATATTTATTGAATTTTGCGGAATCTATTCAACACCTTCCAAAGCTCCATAATCCAGAAGAATTCAGTAAAATTACTTTTTATAAAAAAAAATATAAACAGATTGATAGGAGGGTCAAAATATCGAGCTAAAACTAACTTTGACTCGAGTTTTTAATACTCTAAAAAAACAAAAAAAAAGGAAACAGTAACAAAATATTATTGCTACACGTTCCTTTTTTCATGTAAACTTTAAATCATGCAAAAATAAGCATTTTACGTGAGTTATTTAAAAATAAGTCCGTCCGTTTGGAAGTGTAAGTAGCTTAAAGCATCTTTGGGCAGGTGCAAAAAATACTCGGCGTATTTATGGTCGATTATTGCAAAAACTATCAAATTTTTGACAAAAGTCATAAAAATCATTTTTGCAGTTAATAAACTGCTCTTCATTTTCGTCCAAACACGAATTGCGTAAGTGTCATATTTCGGGAGATATCGATCAAACTAGTTGAAAAAACGGATTTCCGGGCTCGTGAGGGCCATTTTTAGGCCCTTGCGGACATATTTTTATATATGATATTTGCAGAGGTTATTTTATACATTAATACCTGCAAATTAAAAAAAAAAATTGTGACGGCCCAACCTGATCTTCAGGTTCACACCTTTGTTTACTGAACTATTGGGGGTCACTACTACTATATATACTATAAAAGATACAAAAGTTTTAAAAAACAAAAATAAAGCTTTTTAAATTGTCTATGCAAAATAAAAAGTTATTTAAACATTTTTCATAAGATAAATAATAAAGAAGATATAAACAAAAATGTAATTTTGACAAAAAATGTCGGTCTAAAATATGATTTCTATCTTTTATTATTGTGATTTTTGTTTTTTTTTTTAATAAATCATTTATATTATTTAGTTAAATTCCAAATCATTAATAATTTGCAGACAAAATTCAAAAATAAAAAAAATTAATCAAATTTTTTCAGGGGGTATAGCTTGAAAAAGTCCTGTTAACTCGGTTTGTTTGATTATAACTTAAAAAATACTACATTTAAACAAAAAGGTTATATAACTTAAAATAAAGGTCTTGTAAAAATACATAGTTTATGTAATATAAAGTTTAGTGTATCTTTTATAGTTTGGGAGATATTGACGTTTTAAATTAAAAAAAATTGTTAATATCTGAAATAACTCCTTTTCTCGATATTTTGCTGTTTGATCCCCCAATTTTGACTTCAGATTCGTGTTCAGCGAAAAAAAAACCCTCCAGAAAATCTTAGACACCCAGCACACACCACTGGACCTATGTAAATTTTACCCTTTCTCAAATACATCTATGTATACAGGGTGATTCATGAGAAAATGTCAATACTTCAGGTACGTGTTCAGGGTCCAAAAATAAACATAAAAGTCTATACAAATATGGGTCCGCAAGGCGTTCGTTTCCGATATACGGGGTGTTAAAGTACATGCATAGGCACTTTATGTGTATTTGATGAAAATTATTAAACCTAGCTTATGTTTTGCTGAACTTAATTTAAGAACAATAATTTTATTGAAAATTAAAATACATATTGTTTAATTATACATTTTGTTTTATCATTTTTTAAATTTTGCTATAAAAATATATCAACTTTTAGCAGGTATATCTTTTTGACGTAAAAATGACAAAACAATTAATTAATTTACCTAAAAATGTAATACAGGGCCGTACCAAAAAGTTGTGATTGTTCAATATAGTAAAAAGACGTGTAGGTGGAACCCCCTACAAGTAAAAGCCCTACTAAGATTAGGTTCGAATCCGTCATACCAAAAACCCCCGGATACCAATTTTTACTCAATATTTACATTTTTATAGATTTTATTTAAAAAATAGAAAAATTAAATAAAAACTTGTATGTGACACCCTGTATTTCGGAAACGAAAACTTTGTATAGACTTTTATGTTTATTTTTGGACCCTGACTACGTACCTGAAGTATTGGCATTTCCTCATGAATCACCCTGTATATAGTTATCCCCAACTTTATTTACTTTATCAGTAATATCAGTTATAACCACGTTCTTACTGAAAATTAATGAATGGCATGAAAAATGGAAAATGTAACCTTAGACCTAAGTCGATTACTTTTGGCACGCTAAAATATCATGTTCATTTTTAAAAAATGTACAAAATGTGTAGAGTGAGAGTCATAGTGAAGAAAAGCACACTTTTCGTAGGTACCTGGACAGACTAACTCTTAGTAATGTCATTGCACATGATAAATGAAAGAAAACAAGACAACTTTAATTCACCATTTCAACTGAATATCTTTTATCTACTACTCGCTCTGTCCTTTTTCGTCCTTTTACGTATTCAGCATAATCCAAGTAGCCATCTTGATTTTTGTCGTCTTCCTTTAAAACTTGGTCAACCAATTCTGAAAAGTAAAGAAACGAAAATAAGTAATTTTTGTTTAAAAAATTATTTACTAAAATAATCACTTGTACACCGCCATTACACCGCCAAAAAAAGAAAAATAGTCTGTACTTTACAGAGCACATCCACTTCAGAAATTCCCAACCTTAAAAAAAGGCTAAAATACAAAAATACAAAAAACGACCAGCAAAAATACAGAAAATGTGTTTTCTATTTTCCAAATGTATATTTATTTCAAAAAAATCATAAAAATTTTAAATCCCGCCTCAGAATTGATCACTTTAAAATGATTTTTTAAAATCAACCGATCGATTTGCGCCAAATTTAGGTAGGGATCGTTGATCACGAATTAGATTTGCAAAATGTAAGATGGCGGCTCCAATATGGCGAACCAAATATTCTAAATTTTCCGATTTACACCAAATTTGATATATTTGAGTTTTAAGGGTCGCTGATTAAGAACTTGGTATTAGATTTCCAAAATTTAAGATGGCGGATCCAATATGGCGGACCAAATATTTTAAATTCTTCTGATTTACGCCAGATTCAGTATATACGGGTTTTTAGGGTCGCTGATCAAGAATTTGGTGTCAAATTTGCAAAATTTAAGATGGCAAATTCAATATGGGGCACCAAATATCCCAATATCTTTTGATTTACGCCAGATTCGGTATATGTGGGTATTTAGGGCCGCTGATCAAGTATTTGGTGTCAGATTTGCAAAATTTCAGATGGAAGAACCAATATGACGAACCAAATATCTCAAATTTTCTGATTTACGTCAGACTCGCCACAAACGGGTTTTAAAGGTCATTGATCAAGAATTTGGTGTCAGATTTGCAAAATTTAAGATGGCGGATCCAATATGGCGGACCAAATATTTTAAATTCTTCTGATTTACGCCAGATTCGGTATATACGGGTTTTAAGGGTCGCAGATCAAGAATTTGATTTCAGATTTGCAAAACTTTGGTATTTTTTTCGTAAATATTTGAAATTTTGGACCTGTTTTTTGAAGTTAGAAAGTTTCTGTAATGTGATCAATATTGAACCCGCATTCGAGTTCAGGAAAAAAATACTTCGGGATTCATATACTGCATATAATGTCCAGACCATTTTTGTTTTTAGTGTGGCTGTGTAATTTAATTATTAGCATAACCTAACAAATCAAGTTCAAGTTTGTTAAAACAATGTTTTGCTAAATATTTCTAGAAACCAGGAATCATTCATTAATTTTAAGTTAATCTTTCTATTCTTACCGACAAACTGATTAAAATTATCATTATTATCAGCTTTTTCATCACCAATATCATTCTCCCAATCACCATCTCTATTTGGATTCTTTTGCCAAGCTCATCTTCATTATCATGACGATGGTTATCTTCGTGGGTAGTGTGTAAAATGGCATTTAAAAGTTCTAACCCGTCAAGTTTAGAGTTCTTGTCGCTGTCATGAAGAAGGAAGTAGTACAGTTCTAATTCTTCTTCTGTCATTTTTGAAAGGTCAACTTGGGGTACATCTTGAAGGTGTTCCTAGAACAAAAAGTATTTTCGTAAAACCGCATCAAAATAATAACTTTCCAATTGTCATTTTGATGTCGAAAAGACAGTCTTTTACGCACGTGTAGTTTAAAGTCACAATAACAACAAAAATTAATCTAAATTTACTGAATTTTAAATTATTTACTATATACATTAATAATACAATCTTTTATATCAGAGTTATACATGGGTTGCACATATAGTTTGTTCTTTATAACGTAAAGAAAATAGTACTTGCATCCGGGAATTACTGGTAGAAGAAACGGGAGTAGCACTAATAGCAGCGTAATTATTTTTCTCCCCCAAAATTTTTCTTGCCATGATTCCCTTGTTTTCGATCAAATTTTCTCTATAGCCTTCTGTCATGGAAGTTGAACGCCAATCTTCGCGTCTTTCAGCATCGATATGTTGGCTCCTTAATCCGTAGGGAAGGTCGCAAAACACCGTCCAAGGAATCCGGCAACCTTTTTAGGTGGTATGGAATGAATAGTATTCATACCCACTGGTATGTAGACACTTGAAATTTCTATACGCGATTAAAAATCGATTGTGATCGATACTAGATGAATGTAGGGTTACATATTGGTCAAAATGTCCAAAAAACTCACTCTTTCTCGTCTACTTTTAAAGACTACTTCTTGCAGTGCCATACTCTATTATTTAGAGTGTAGGCGCCCTCTCGCACATATCTGTGTTGCGTACCAACTAGACACAGATATGGGACCACCGGCTTAACGTGCCTTTCCTAAACACATGTAAGAGGGTTTCTAGGCAGAAATACTACACAGTGGTTTGCCATTGCCTTCTGTGAGGTGACGAGCTATGAAAAAGTCCAATGAACAGTGCGGGGATCGAACCCGGGTCTTCACGCTAAGAGGCTGGTACGCTGAAACAACACCAGCTTGCTCACTTAAAGACTAATATTTTTAAATAAGAACTTGGGCCTTATTGTACATATGTGTTTTTGGTATAATTAATATTTCCAGAAATTTTCATTCATGTGGCCATAGTGACAATAAAATATCAATGTCCTGAAAGAACACTCCCGGACAGTTTTCTTTTGATGAAAAAAGAAAATTGTTTAACCGAATGTCGTTTTTTTTTGTATAGTACCTACTTTTATATGTTCTTTATCTTGAAGCAAGTCTGTATCCTCAGTCAATTTTCCAGCATTTTTTCCAGGAGTATAGTGAGTATGCCTTTTAACTATAGCCTCACCCCTGGGATGGTGAGGCCCTCTCGCTATTGACATCGAGAAAAAGTAAGGAAATATTGTCAGAATCAGTCTAAAGCATAGTTTGTTCATTTTAAGGATCCGTTTCTGCAAAAAAAAAGAAAAATTTAAAATTAAAAATTAAAAGCTTTTTTTTAAATAAAAACATTAAAGGGTCTTGTAAAGAAAAGCACCACGGAATTGGACGATTTTTAAAATTGCAATGTAAATTATACTTTAAATAATATTATTTAAGACAAAAAAAGCGAATAAAGTAGTCTTTACCAAGAAATTCGCAATTAAAATTATAAAAATTGGTCAATATTTGACACAATAATGTACATATAAATACATGCGTCGCTACAATACGTTTACAGTGTTGCCAAATGGAAATATTATTAATTTATAATAAAAATCTTTGCCACTACCATTACGATTATTTTCATTAAATAAAAAATATTTGAAATTTCAGCCAGTTAGGTACACAACGCAATAAAAACACACCCTATTTTTGGCTATAAAAAATCAACAAATTCAGGGCAATGAAAATGCAGACTCCCCTGGCCAGGCGAGGCTCCGCAGCAATGTTTGTGGGTCCTGAACCTGTTTTGGAATACAAAAGCCTCGGTTCGTGGCTACATGACTCGGTGGATTCAAACACAACATCAGTCATACTGGACCACATTCCAAGGCAAACTCACAGTAAATCAATTTGGACTCACATCGAAAGCATTGACAAGTGAATTACTAAAACTAAATAGAATCAGATTAGAATAGTGACAGGATTAATAACCGGACACTGCACTCTAAGAAAACATATGCACACTATGGGTATCTATAGAAAAGAACCCATTTGCAGACTATGTGACGAAGAGGAAGAGACAGCCTCTCACATCATATATGGGTGCCCTGCACTTACATACTGGAGAACAAATCAAAACCTCATGGTGGACACTAACCACCAGGAGGCGGAGACCAGAAAAGAACAGTAAAAGGGCTACTACACCTGTCTAAGGCGTCAAACCTTTTAACTGAAACAAATACACAAGAGAAACAACAAGCCCTGTAGGCTGCAGTGTCGGGCGGGCAAAACCTCAACTTGTGTATTTAGTTTATCAATCAATCAATAATCAATCAACAAATTCAGATATCAGACTTTTTTTTATTTTGTTCGACGGCGTATTTATGATAAAGAAAATTTACAATTTAATTGGTCGAGGAATACCTAACCAGAACCAACCAGGAACTAACTAGAACTAACCAGGAACTAACCAGAACTAGGTAATAGTTTGGAAGTTGTTGTTTGTTAGTTCTAGTTAGATTTTTCTATAAAAAACTTCATTTCTGTTAAACGGAAAAAAAACAACCTTCATAATAACGAATTATTAGAAAAACTCTGGCAATATTGCTTTTTTTAAGTAGAGACACGTCAAAACGGCATTGTATTAACTCTCTAGTTTATATTTTATGTACTATGTTTCTTAAAGTGTTTCAAAAATGATGAACTTTTGAATATATAATCAAAAAATAACGAATTCCGTGTGTGGTTTTCTTTACAAGCACCAACATTAAATGCTATAAGACACCAATATTAATACATAGTGAAAAGAAGAAACATGAAACCCAAAACATAAAACTATAACAGGTGCCCACACCCGCCTCGCTTTAAATAAAAATACAGGGGTGATCAAAAGTCTTTTATCTCGTGCGGGTGGAACTCTCAAAGCACTTGAGCGCGACACCATATGGACCTGCACGCCCCCTGGACGTAACTAGAGATGTTATCTGACGCCTTAATGACTGTCCCCGGGGGTCATGTATGTTAGAATTGTTATTAGAGCAAACAGGGCAGTACTTAAATAATTTGCTACTACGTTTTATAGATGAAATATTGACTGATGTATGACAAAAAAAAAGTAAATAAGTAACAAAAACCACACATCCTTCTTGTATCTTCTGTATGTATTTTTGAACAGGCACTGGGGCCTTATTTTACATAGGTGTGTTTGGTGGGATCTCATACCTTTTTCTTAATATTCCCTTTCTTGGCAGGAAGAATTTAACCTT
>JAHBCN010023941.1:0-12225 GCA_019359885.1 Listronotus oregonensis | reverse complement strand
CTATTTGACTTTAAATGTTTCAAATTTAACATTTGACGAACAAAAGCTAACCATTAACAAGCCGTATCTCGGTCTGTATTGGTTGTAGAGAAATTATAAAAAAACTTTTTTTTAGTTTTTTATAAGCTACAATTTTGCTCTTCACAGTTTTTTTGATAAAATGCATATTTTTAGAGTTATTCGTGAAAACCCCATTAAAAATGTCGATTTTTTCGTCGAAAAACTCGAATAATATTGGTTTTACGAAAAAAATGTATGGAACATTTTTTACTTAAAATTACTTTCTTTATCGATTTCTGTAGTTAAAATGTAATAAAAAATTTCCACCCCCAGTGTTAGTGCCAGTACTGCGCGTTGGGGGCACCCCAGCAATAATTTTGTGAAAGCTTGTGAAAACCATCTACAATGACTAATATTCGTCAATTAGAAAGGAAACTAGAGAGCCAAGAACAAAGTTGAGGTGGAAGACCGTAGGAAGGGAGTTTGTTTAGGAGCCCATCCTGCCAGACCTGGTTAAAAGCCTTAGATATACATATCAAGAGCAATGATCTGGGATTCGCCAAGGAACTCATTTTGGCAATTCTGAGAGTTTATTGATTAAAAAAGTTCCCAAAATTACCAAAATATTAAAAAGGAAAATTTTAATTATTTTAAATATTGTTTAATATACAAGGTTATCATAAAGTAAGGGATATATTTTAGATTATTATGTATTTTTAACAAACTAAGTTAACAACAAAATGTGAAAGGAAATCGATTACTTAAATAATGGGATTTCATATGTCCAACAGTGGTTAACGCAAATGTTCGATATGTCGTCCATTTTGCTGATGTACGATTACCAATTGTTCTTCCAATTGTACACAACGTTATTTAACATTTCCGGTTGAATTGCAGCAATTTGCTCTCTAATAGAGTGTTTTAATTCCTCTAGCGTGTTGTTCGTGTTCTAAACATTAAATTTTTTAAATAGCCCCACAGCCAATAATTCGCTGGGTTAAGATCAGGGGAATTTACGTTTACGTGCTGTTTTTTGATAATAATTTTATAAGTTGCAATGATTACGTCTGATAACTGTTGACAGTAGTTGACACGACAACTGTTTTGTTTCCCATAGATACAGTAAAATCCAGTTATGGAGGCAACCAGATTCAATTTACTTTTTGCTACTAGCTAAATTTTTTAAAATTATTTAGACTTTACAGTATACCCCTTACTTTATGATGACCCCATACATTAACTCATTTTTGATTAAGCCCACCTTTTTCATACACGCGCCAATTATACGGGAAATATTTAAATGCTTTTGTGAGGATAGGTTGAATACGCCTTCCAGCTCTTCGGAAAAAAATCTGTCTTATAAGAAATTTGAAAAAGGCGAGGCGCAAGTTTGGATGGGCATTTGTTTAAAAGAAGTTGCTGGTATGCCATGTAGCCCAAAAGAATTTCTTGGTATTAAGACCAAAAAGGATTCGCCTGATTTGCTTGACCTTAAATATGATTTTGAAAATTTTGTGAGGAACAGAAGCAACTAAAAAACAAACTCACTATAATCCAAAAATATTGTCATAGGGTTTAAAAAATCACTTCTCTAAATTGAAAAAGTGCATTTTCCCTAATTTGCCGTTTATCAGTATAGTCAGGTCAGTCACACTGTCATAAAATACAACACCAATTTAAACATTTCTCGCTATAAAGTCAATTTATTATTTATCAAAACGCCCGGTTTAGTTTATTTTAAGTACCGCAAAGCCTATTTAGCATTTAACCGCTCTGTTAATTTTTTTTAACAGGCTGTCTGTCTCGTTTTAAAGATGATAATTACAAGTTTGTCTAATTTTGTGCATTTTTTGTTTCTCGTGCGTTTATAAACTTTTTACAACCTACTTCCTGTTTATGCCTAAGTAATTTTCGACGTAATGGATTAATAAGTATAATAAATTAGAAAGTCACCTTAGAGCTGAGATTGTTAATGTTTTTTTGCGTATAATATAAGACAAGATTATGTTACAGTATTTTGTTTTAATTTTTTTATGATAGCAAACAAAGGCTTGTACAAACCCTAAGTTTCAGATCAGGTTTTCAGATGTTTAACCAATCTTTTCCCCAGTTCCGTCAACGTTGTCCAAGTACTGAAATATGCAGACATTACATTTCACTGCTCCTTTTAAGTGCCCCATAGACTATCTGATACAGTCAATCTGTCGCAAAAAAATGGCTTTTGCGGAAAAAATTTCAGAAAGTGATCATATTTTAAGAGATTGCTTGGGTACCCACCGATATGGCAAAAACAAATTTTCGTATTGTTATAGTTGCGGAAGGGGGTGAAAACTCATTTTTTTGATCGCGTTTATCTCGCAAACGGTGCATCTGACAAAAAATTTTACTAAACAAAAAATGTAGAGCGCATCGAAATCTACAAATCATCTTATTGGGTCGATGGTGTAGGATATAAAATATAGACAGATTTTTTCGATTTTTCACCGAGAAATTTTTTTTACTGTCGCTAAAATTTAAAAATTGTAGATCATGAAATTTGCTACAATTTCGGTCTAACCATCTTTTTTTTAACACTAACCGTTGCGAAGTTATGACGCGTCAAAAGTGGCCTTGTGGCATTTCCATTGTAAGCTACTAAGCTGGATACTGCACCGGAAAAACTATTAAAACAAATAACTTGTAGCTGTAAAATAAATGGTTGCAATGCGGCTTGCGGATGTCGAAAGACGGGTCTACTCTGTTCAATTGCTTGCAAAAACTGTGGTGAAGAAAATTGTAACAATGCCCATGTCGCCAACGATGAGAAGGATGTTGTGTGTGATATTGACCTAGAGTTCCCTTCGCAAGTACAACTTGATGATTGACGCAATTACCCCACACATGTACGAGGTATGCACACCTTCACAATCTGCTGAGCAACCTCCTAAAAAGAGGAGTCGAAAGTAGAGTGTGCCAGAAAAAGAAAGGTGAAACACATTTTTTACTTCTTTTGTATGTATTGAATGAATTTCTTTTGTAATAAACGTTAACTCCATTCAATACTGATATACCAACTAATCTTATTTTCTCCTTACCTGCAGCACCAATGTCGAACATGATTGGAACATAATTATCTACAATTTCTTGACCTCGACGAAGATAAGAGTGTTCTAAAGTATATAGAATTTTTGTTTATTCATTTCAATATTTTATAATTTCATGGCGTTGCAGCTTCAAAACGATAAGTGTAAGAAAAACATTTAAAAACATTTTTAAAACAGAATTAAATCAAATTTAAATTTCTACAACTTTTACTTTGAAGCCACGGTGAAATAAAAAAAATATCGGTGAAAAAGCGGAAAAAAATTTTTTGGTGCCTTCAGCGCCACCTGCTGTCTACATTTTTCATAAAAGCATCATTAAACTGATACGATTGATAATAAATTTTGATACGGCCTGCATTTTTCGTCCAGAAATTTTTTTTGACAGACTTACTCCTTGCCAGATGCATACACTTAAAAAAATTCCCCCACCATTTTCGGTATATTGGACGCTTCATTGAGGTAAGCTATTCTGCTTTTTGCTTTTTTCGGATGCTTCGTACCAAGTTTTACGCTTTTTGTTGATTCATTTGAATATTTTGTAATTTCATGGCGTCATAACTCCGCAACGGTTAGTGTTAGAAAAAAGGTGGTTAGACCGAAATTGTGGCAAATTTAATGATCTACAACTTTTAAATTTTAGCGACAGTAAAAAAATTCTCGGTGAAAAATCGAAAAAATGATTTTTTGGTACCTTCAGCGCCACCTACTGTCTACTTTTACATCCTACACCATCGACCCAATGAGATGAATTGTAGATTTCAATGCGCCCTACATTTTTTATTCAGTAAAATTTTTTGTCAAATAAATGCGATCCAAAAAAAATTGAGTTTTCACAGCCTTCCGCAACTCAGAACAATCAAAAACTTGGTTTTGACATATCGGTGGGTACCCAAGCAATCCCTCAAAATATAATCACTTTCTGAAATTGTTTCCTCAAAAATGGACAAATTGACTGTACTTATCGTTCTTTTTAACCTTTTTGATTTCCGATTAAGACTACTTAGTCGGGCGATTAAAACTTTTATTTCCCTACACTTAATTTAATTTTAAACCGTCTTAATCGCCGGAAGCTGCAGTCGTTTACCGAAAAACGTAAATAAAGCGTGTTTATTTTTACAAAAATGACGATTAAAAACGTTACTTTAAGGCCCCCACAGACCTCGTTCTCTTTAAGCAATTTTAATCGTGGCAATCAAAAGCGTCGATTAACATTGTTAGTTAGTTTTCATTTTTGAATTAATAATTAAAAATAGCCTGTTCAGGATTTTTTTAGCACACCCATTTTTGTACATTTTCTAATATACTTAATTTATTTTAAAATACCTTTTATTATATTATCAGCCTGGTGAGGATAGATTTAGCTTTGGATCTTAGACTAATACACAATCCTTATTTCCCCAGTCCTCTTTCCATTTAGATTTATATTTATTAAAACTGTCCATGAACAAGTTAGAATATATTGTAGGTTATGAGTGTTATGACGTCTTGGCCAACCTTAATTTATTGGCATTTTGAATTCAACAAAACTAAGCATGCAAGTCGATAACTAAGAGAATAATTAAAAATAAGTGATTTTTATTATTATCGCAGGGGTCAAGTCTGTAATAAACGTTTTATATTATTGGTACAGTAAGTGGAAATTAGTTTTTTAATTTTATGGCTCATTTATCTGGTACTTTAATATTGCCATTTGTTTTATTTTCATTGTGTTATTGAACCTATATTATTAATAAACTTAGTCTTAAATATGGGACAGAGAAAAAACATTAGTACGAGGGTTGTTCGGTAGGTTCTTAGAAGATCAAAAAATGGCGCTCGTAGCGTCGAAAATGATTGGTTCTTAAGAGTGCATTTACGCTATACCTTAGGGGTCGGGAGAAAGGACAAGGAGACTAACAAACTCCCACTACCACAATTTTCGTATAGCCGCATTAAAAATATTATATTTTATTTAGGTTCTTCCAAATTTGGGGTATCGATGCGATGTTGTTTCCGATTGCAAGCCTACAGGAGATAACGTTTTCGGTTTTTCACTTAAATGACATAAATTATATACCATTTTAAAGGTAAGGAAATAATCTATGCCTCTGCTGTAACGGATTTTTTTGAAATATGAGTTGAGTTAAGAGAAAATAGTATCTAAATATAACCGATTTTAGGGTGACTTTCACTCAAGGAAATATTAAAACTAAATCCAAATTTAAAAAACTATTACAGCAGAAGCCTAGATTTAAGTGTTGACTTTCATATAGTTTTTGAAAATTATCGATAACTTATACCGTTTTGAGAAAACATATCCCCGAACCCCAAATTGAATCCAATTTTCGCGGCGCGAATGGACTCTTAAAAAAATATTACTTATGTGACAGCCTTTAAAGTTTGAAATAAATTCACCACATGGTTAAATTTCTATTGTCGATTGTTTATTTAGAAAAATGGAGAGAGGTTAGTTTAGAGTGGTGATTAAATAATTGTATTTAGAAGGCTTAACACCGAAAGATATCAATGTCGAGTTGAATGAAGTTTATGAAACATTTGCTTCTGTGTTGGCAGCTATATACAATTGAGTAAATGAGTTTAACACATCCACAAAAAATAAACATCGTTCAGCGCGTTCCAGTGGAAGTGATAGTCCCGAAACTCTGAAAAGGTGTATAGAGCTAACAGTGTGTGCCTAAAATATTTTTCCATTTTTGTAGGGTTTATTGAAGGATATGGTATTTGGTTTTGTTTTGCTTATCAATGTGTTTATTTAATATTAATTATTAAAATTTGGTGCATGTAAAATTAAGTAATTTACACACGTAAGTAAACACAATATACAGGGAAACAGATTCGAGTGCATGCATGGGGATCTCGGAAACCGTAAGAGATACGAAGTCGGTTAAATTATGCAAATTGCGCATTTAGGTGCCTAACAACATGCCGTTTAGAAAGTTTTCGAGTACTCGGAAATATCCGGAAAACCGAATTGCTGATTTCGTTTTTTTTCTATTATTTAAGAGAATTTAAAAAAAGACACTTCATTTTTTAGCTCTAAAAACAGCGTTTAATTTCGTTTGACGTTTCGTTTCGTTGAATATTAATTTTTTAAATCGGACTAGTTTTTATTTTAGAACCTTTATTATCCCAATTCAAAAAGAAACACTTAATATTTAAACAAATATGCAGCCCTATAAGAAATTATGTGCGTTCTTGTTTATATTGTCCTTATGGAAAATATATTTATTTCAGAAAACTATTAGTTTATACATCATTGTAATTGGGATTATAACTCTTCAAATCAATAAACAGTTGAGTGCCGCATTAAAAAAAAGTTAATGATGGTTTAAGAAAACAGCATGTCTCCAGCGCCTGCAAAAAGGTGCCATGAAAGTGTCTTTGCAATTTTTAACGTCGAAAAATAAACGTCAGAAATCTTTTTCGTTTCCGAAATGATTTCCTAATCGGCAAATTTTAATCGGCGAATTTCTTCCGTCTGCATCACTATCTTGTATATACATACGTCCCCGGTTGCGGTTAACAAGAGGACAAATGAACCAAAAATTGAAAGATACGGAAAAAGTCATTCTTGATAAAAAATTCTGCTTGTCGAATAAATATAAACTACATTGAGAAAATAGATTTTTTTTATCATACAGGGTCGTCTCAAAAAACAAAAACATAAAATTAACAAGACAAACAGTCATTTTTTTGGCTTTTAACAAAAACTTGCTCCAAATTTATTTCTTAACCTGATTCCGAACTTACCGAAGAAAATTTTAATTTGGGAAAAATTTAAAAAATCAACCTTTTCGCAAGTAGCATGTTACTACTTTTACTTGAATAATATATATAATATATATATATATATATATATATATATATATATATATATATATATATATATATATATATATATATATATATAATATATATATAATTTATATATTTATATAAGTGCCCCAAAGAAAAATTATGGATCTCTTTAAGATCTACATTAGGAAGATAACTTTGCACTACAGGAGGCATCACAACAGTAGTAGAGACCAAAGTTACCTTTTTAAATGGAATGGTATATTTTTATGTATTTTCGATTCTACGTAAAATTTTAACACAACTTCATGTAACATATGCTATACCTAACTTCAACAGATTAAAAGATACAATGGTTTAAAAAAGTACTTTATCAATAAAAATGTTATTAGTTACTTTTTAAACGTTTTTACCTGTTGAGTAATTTCATTACTTTTTTGCTTATTTATGACATCTGTAAGTGTCAGATTACTCATAATTATTATCTTATTAAACACTTGAATTAATTTATAAATTAGTTTTAATTATATTTTATTAAGTATGTCACTTACTGAGAGAGAAAGAATCACACTTCTTATGATTCGAGGATTCGGAGATCGCGAGCGATCTTACCAACAAACCCAAGACCTTTTCAATGCAACATTTTAAGACCACACACCAATTTCGAAATCTACAGTGATAAGAACAATTCAGAGATTTAAACAAACTGGAAGTTGCAAAGACCGTCAACGAACAGGGAGGCCAAAAACCGTAAGCAATGATCAAAAAAGTCTAGAAATACTACAACATTTTGTTGAAGACCCAAATTTATCATTACGCCTAGTTGCCAACCAGTCAGACGCTAGTTTTATATCGGTTCGAAATGTCCTAAAAAGCAATAAATTTCATCCTTATAAAATCACCTTAGTACAGGAATTATTTGAAGATGATTTTGACCGCCGCTTAGAATTTTGTGATATCATGATGCAAAAATGTGAAGAAAATCGATTTTTAAAAAACATTGTTTTTTCTGATGAATCGACGTTTATGCTGAATGGCACAGTGAATCGACATAATTGCAGATATTGGTCAGATGAAAATCCGCACTGGATGCGTGAAACACATACCCAGTATCCTGAAAAGGTAAATGTTTGGGCAGGTATATTTGGTAACAGGATAATAGGACCATTTTTATTGAGGATAATTTAAATTCCACCCGATATCTGGATTTGCTGGAAAATCAGATAGTACCAGAAATAAGAAGACATGCTAATGCTAATTTTCATCAAATATGGTTTCAACAAGATGGCGCCCCTCCTCATTTTGGAGTTAATGTAAGAAGATTCTTAGATACGACTTTTCCAAATCGTTGGATTGGCAGAAAGAGGTGAAATTGAATGGCCAGCACTAAGCCTGATCTTACACCCCTAGACTACTTTCTCTGGGGGCATTTAAAAAATAAAGTTTATGTGACAAAGCCGGAATATATTTACTATTACAAACAGAATTAGAGCAGAATGTGAATTGATAACTCCCGATATGTTAGAAAACGTAGCAAATGCTTTTACTACAATTTGCACATTTCAAACCGTTCAAGGGGCCATTTTCAACATTTAATTAAATAGGTTCATTGTTTAAATATTTTTTGTATCGTTTCTTTTTTATGGGTTAGTATTTGCATGTTTAATTATATTAAATTTTACTTCATAATTTTTAAACGATGTATCTTTTAATCTGTTAAAGTTACGTATAGCATATGTTACATGAAGTTGTGTTAAAATTTTAGCGATGAATCGAAAAATACATAAAAAATATAACCATTCCATTTAAGAAAAGGTAACTTTGGTCTCTACTACTGTTGTGATTATATATATAAGTTATTTATAATTAATTTAAAATATAATTTTTATTTATATAATATTAATATATTAATAATTTTAAAATTATATATATATATATATATATATATTATATATATATATATATATATATATATATATATATATATATATATATATATATATATATATATATATATATATATATATAATATAAAATCATACCTCATTTATTTTAATAAACATATGGAATTTTGGGATGACATATTATATTATAAGATGCCGATTTTGGATATCATAACAATGCCTATTACTTCCGGTTTAACCGGAAACGACATCAACAGTTTTTAACACCCTGTATATCTTTCGGAATTTGTATTCTACGGATTATTTCTGATATAAAATCTATATTATGTTCTATACCTATCTCTGTTAGTTTTTGAGAAAATGGCGATTAAAGATGTCCAAACTACCGCATATTATGCAGTTTTATGGGAAAACAAATGAATGTTATTAAAAAAATTTATCCTTAATTTCATTTTTTCTGAAGGCTCTATCTGTAAAAGTCATAATAAAACTACTTCCGGCATTACCGGAAGTGCTGCGAAAATTGATTTTTCTAATAATGTTACTTCAAAATGTTAATGCAACACCCTGTATTTTTTTTAAAATTTGGATTCTACAGGTGATTCTTGATATAAAATCTGTATTATACCCTATACCTATCTTTATTAGTTTTTGAGAAAACGGCGATTGAAATGTCAGACGACCGCACATTATGCAGTTATAGGGAAAAACAATGTTCTCAAAAAGTAACAAGGCTTGATATAGAATATAACACAGACTGTATATCAGGAATGACCCATAGAACCAAATCTTAAAGAATATACAGGGTGTTCATAATTTTGAAGCAGCATTATAAAAATTTATTTTCGCCCCTTCCGAAGCCGGAAGTAGTTTTATTATGACCTCCACAAAAGGTATTCAGAAAAATTAAATCTAACATAATAAATTTTATACATTTATTTGTTTCCCATAAATGCATATTTGTAGTTTGGACATCCTATATTTTCTGCAAGATAAGTATAGAGATATAATAGATTTTATATCAGAAATTATCGAAAATCCAAATTCCGAAAATATACAGGTTGTTCCTAAAATCAAAGTTGATGTCTTTTCCCGTTAAACCCGGGAAAGTGATGAGGCTGTTATAATACCCCAAATCGGCATCTTATAATATGTAATTCTAAAAATTTCAAAGCCATATGTTTTCATTTAAGAAAAAACTGGGAGGATTGTTCATCGGTATATATATATATATATATATATATATATATATATATATATATATATATATATATATATATATATATATATATATATATATATATATATATATATATATATATAATATATATATATATATATAATATATATATATATTTATATTATTATATATATATATATATTATATATATATATATATATATATATATTTATGCATCAAGTCCAATAGTAAGATCTATTTAGTACTAAAAATTTGTTTGCCCTTCTAAAGAAAATTTTTCTTTCTAATATTTTGTGTTAAAAAGTTTTTAAACTTTTATTTCTAAAAATAAAAAAGCAACTAAAAATCAATGACAAAAAGAATCATTTTAAAAAAATACTTTTTTTTGTTTTTTTTTAAAAAAAAATTAAATAGTGATACTTTTCAAAAATACTAGCGGGTTTATTCAGTAGAAGGTACCTACAGGTACGAAATATTATCATGTGGTGACTTTTTTTTTAAAAAGGAAAGTTATGACAACATATTTGTAACATCTATTTGATCTTTTTTTCCTAGCAAAATATGTAATTTAAAAATTTTCCCTTTTTTAGATTAAATTTATGATGAAAACTTGCTGTTGGAACTGCACTCTTAGTGGATAGAACATAAAAAAAAAAACTAGGTAAGATAATAGAGTCTTTTGTTATGGCACATTTTTATGGGATAGGTAAAATCAGGACTTAAAAATATTCGTTTAAAAATAATTATTTACTTTTTGGGATCTTGGAACCGCATTATTTTAAACTGTTTGAAAAATACCTTATTAAAGAATACTAGGCAGTAGGGGATAGAAACAAAAGTAGGGCAAAAGTAGTTGTTCATGTTATTCTCAAAAGTAATTCATGTTATCATAATTGCTTTTCTATAAACCTTGGATTATATCGGTAACATTAATAACTTTCGAATGACTACGTTTATGCATATCTCCAAAAACATTATGTAAAATATGGGCCAATTCCAATTCCATTGAAATGGAATTGGAATAAAAAATTCTATCTAAAAATCTTGGCTTCTTAAAGTTAGACCAAGTTCTGTTAAATTTTTTGCCACTCTTTTTTGACTTGGCCAGTTTTTTACTGACCTGTCGGTTTTAATGAATAATCTTTTTTCATTAATACCGGTAGCCAGTCAAAAAGTGGAATTCTTGTGGACCCAACTTGGTCTTATTTAATAATTTTTTATGAGATCTCTTCTCTTTTGCCTTAATTTAATAAATGGAAAAAATGGGAAGATTGTATGCCTGTTTTCTTAGTATGCCTTGTCTGTGGGTTGAATCTAAACTTTAGACTGAATATAAAATGCGAAAAATTTCATTTTTATATTTCTTATAGGTTTGGGATCAGAGAGGTAAATGTAACAATTTTCTTTATTTGATGAATTAAAATTGCCTGAATTTTCTGAGACTAATATGACCCTGCACCAGTTTCAATCAGATTGTAAAATTCTAAAAACCCCCTAAATATCTATTCCGGCCTTTTTCCGGTAAAAATTCATATCGTTTAGAGTTTCCTCTTGTGCCAAACCTTACAAGTTATGTATTCATATTAAACAAAGAAAAAAATAAAATTTTCTAGCTCCCTCATTATTTACATACCAAATTTACTTTCATCAAGTGTGTGTTTCTTGGATTTTTCGTGCTAGCCCATTGAATTTATGACTGGTTTTCTTGGTTTAAATATGTAAATACACTTTACCAAGTTACAAGTTCTACTCCTTTTTGAAGTGCTCCATAATTTTGATGAATCAGTGAGTCAGTCAGTAATATTTAAAATCGAATATTTCGGAGATCACGTGACATAATTTTCCCATTTTTTCACCGGTAATTAGAATACTTATCTAAATTTACATACCAAATTTCATACCGATATCGGAAGGAAAACGAAGTTATGACAGGGGAAAAATAGATTGTAACTTTCAGGTAAATACAGACACTCGTGTGGCCTGCCCTAGAGCAGTCCGCCTAGATAAAATTTGGAATGTTACGGTTCTTATAACTTTAACTTAAAAATGATAAATGTTAAACCTTATTATTATTATTTAGTATATAATATCATTAGGTTAAAATAATTTTTGAAAAAATATTAAAACAATTTTTATTATTTACCTGTTAGGTTTTTATCATATCCTTGTTTAGTATAATTTGTGCTTTTATCCGTAATAATACGTGGGTGTGGTACCGTAGGTATACAATATAATAGTTATA
>JAHBCN010023940.1:0-12349 GCA_019359885.1 Listronotus oregonensis | reverse complement strand
CGACTCCCAAAAAAACCTTGTACACCAAATGTTCGTAAATCGGTTGATTTTTTAAACATATTGATTTCTAATGTTGATTTTGAGGTAAGAAAAGAAATGTCACGTGGCACATCAATTTAACAATTTTTTTTATAAATTAACGTGAAATGGTCCGAAAAAAAAGGGGGTAAAAATTTTTTTGAATTTGAAATTCGTAGGGACTATTCATGGTCTGGAATGACATTTAATCAAATTTTACTTAAATCGGTAATATATCGGGTAAATTACAAAGAAAGTGAAAAAACGCCACTTATGAAATACCTTTAATTTGGAAGTTATAGCAAATTTTTATTAAAATACATTGTTCATAATTAAATGGACTTTGGTAAAGCAAAGGGAAGGGGGAATCGGCACTTTTACTTTTGGAAATCTCACCCAGCTAAGCTTGTTGACTAAAAGACTCTTTTTTTTTTTTTAAAATTTTTTGGCAAGAAAAAATTAGTGATGAGCGGGGCGGTCTTGATCTTGGTCTTCAGAACCAAGACCAGACCAAGACCAAGACCCCTTCTCGCCTCAAGCCAAGCCGGGGGTATGCAAGACCAAGCCAACCAAACCGAGGGGTGCAAGACTAAAGAAAGACCCCCCTCAATTTTTTTAAATTATAATTTTAAATTTTTTTTATTCAATAACGAGGTAATTCACACAGACTGAAAAAAATTTAAACCCCCAAAAGGGCGATTAATTTAAAAATTTTGGTTTTTTAATAAAAAAAATTTAAAAACGATCTCTTTTTTTTTAAAAAATTATCTAAAAACATAACTATAGATTCATAACATGTTTCAAAAATAAAAGTTGTGACTCAATGGCCGAAAAGCTCGATATCTCCAAAACCTTTACACAAAAAAAACTAAAAGAAAAAAAGAAGCTAAAAATTTTTTTTAAATTTTAATGTTTTTTTTTTAGGTATCTATGAGGCCACTTACTGGATAAAAAATTTTTAAAAAAACAAAAAAATTTTTTTTTAAAATTAAAAAGGGCATCATATAAATTAAAGTGTTGGTTTAATAAAAAATATATTTCTTTTTAAAGGAATACTTTTTATATAAATGGTTTTTAAAATTTATTCCCCGGTTTAGACGGAAAAGTCAAAACAATGCCAAAATATAAGATGACCTCATTTTTGTAAAACCGAAAATTATAAAAAAACCTCTACGTCGAATTTATAAAGCCGCATAATATACAGGTAAGTTTTTTTAAATGAATTTTTTATAATTTTTTTATTTTGGGTTTAAAAATAAAAAAAAAAGGGTTTTTTAGTGGTAGTGGATTTTTTGGAAAATTTTGAAATAGAAAATAATTTTACTTTTTTCGCCTTTTTTTTTTTTTTGTATATCTAGTTTTTACCATTAACCGGGTTTGTATATCGATCTTTGTCCTATCGGCCACCTTGTATATCAAAATGTTTATAAAGTATTTTTACAAACTTTGTAAAAAAATTTTTTGGCTAATTTGAAGGAGAAGTTTATTTGAAAAAAAAACTTCCTATTTTTTTAATTAGATTCCAATGTTTAAAATCAGAATCTTTTTTATGGAAATTTTCGGTTGAAAAAAAGTTTTTCTGCCCCAGATTTAATTTTATCTTTTTCAAAGAAAATTTAAATATTTTCTATCATTAAAAAAGCCTTAAAAACCCCCATTTAAAATATCCTTTTAATAAATTTTAAAAAAAGGGGTTTAAAAAATTTATATTTTAAAATTTTAAAAAAAAAAAATAGTCTTCATCTTTGTAAGTATTAAAAAAAATTACTTTATTAGATTGCTTGTTTAAAATTACTACCAAAAAACAAGCCAAAAACTCTTGCAGAAAAAAAGACCAAGCCCAAGACCAAGACCAAGACCGGGTGGTGCAAGACCAAACCAAGACCTTCTTTGGGCTTGCAAGCCCAAAAGACCAACTTAAGAAAACCCAAAAGCCCGGTCTTGGTCGGTCTTTTTTCATCACTAGAAAAAATTTTTTTTTAACTTTAAAAATTTTTAATATTTTTAACAAACCCGGGGCCCACGTCACGATGAAAAAAGTCCAGACCATTTTTTAATGAAAAAAATTTAAAAATATTAATCAAAAAAATATCACATCGGAACAATCAAAAGTTTTTTTTGTAAAGTTGCGCATTTAGCTGCCCCAAAAACAAAGGTTTAGAAAGTTTAAAATTGAATTTCGGGAAAGGGAAAAAGAAATTATTTTCGTTTTTTTTTTCTGACGTTTTTTAAATAGATAGGAAAAAAAAATTTTTCATGGCCACTTTTTTAAAAAATTAAAAAATTTTTTTTAACCTTTTTTAAAAACCCTCATCAACTTTTTTTTTTAAATACGTCATTAATTGTTTATTGCATTTTTTAACTTTTAAACCCTTTTAAATATATAACACTTTATTTTTCTGTTAAATAAACATTTTTTTTCCATAAAAAAAATGATTTAAAAAACGCACACCATTTCTTATGGGGGGGGTTCCATATTTGTTTTAAATATTAAGTGTTATACTTTTTTTATTTGGGATTATAAAGGGGTTCAATTAAATTAAAAAAAAAACCCCGGGCCGTTTTTTAAAAAAAATAAAGTTAATGAGGTTTTTAACAAACAAACTTTTGGGGGAAAACTCTCAACGCTGTTTAAAATTTTGGAAAAGTCTTTTTTTTTCATACCCTTTTTAAAAAACGTCGAAAAAAATAAAAAAAAAAGGGCAAATTTTTGTTTTCCGGTACCCCCGGAAATGAATTTCAATTTTTTAAAGTGGAAAGGTTATTACCCCAAAACACAACTTTTCCTGATTTAACCGATTTCGTATCTCTTACGGGGTTTTCCGAGATCCCCCCGCATGTCTCGAATCTGTATAGGAATCCTTTTAGCAAAAATAAAGGTCATTTTTGTAATTAAGAACAGATATCTGACTGCACCATGACTTCAGGAATAACCTGTAGATTAAAAAAAAAAAAATCCCAATTTTTTTTCCCGATATTTTTAAAACAATGATTTTTAAAAAAAAAAATCCCTTTTTTTTTTGTTTTTTTCAATAAACAAAAATGGTATATCACTTTACCATAAAAGACCGTTTGTAGAGAATTAAAAAACCTAAAAAGGTTTTGAAAAAACCCGACCCGACCTTTTTTTCCAAAACCCCCTGTTAAAAAAGACATTTTTAAAAATTTTTATCTCCGTTTTTTTTAAATTAAGAGTATTTTTTAAATAATAGTCAAAATATACTTTGAACTCCAAAAAAATGAAAATTGTCGCAATAATATTTTTTTTTTTGAGTTAAAAAAAATTAGTCCCTTATTTGAAGGGGTAAAAAAATTTGGAAATGGCCCAATAGAATTTTCAAAACGTTTTTAAAGTTAGATTATGTTTAAAAATTTTATATCTCACTTTTTTTATCATTTTTAGAACATTGTTTTTTAACCCACGCGTCGAGGAAAATTACAAAAAAATTATTTTTTGATTCTCAAAAAACCTACCCAGAATATAAAAATCAATATAAAACATAATAGATTGAAAAAAAAATTAACTAAACTTATAAGAAAATGCTCTAATGTGCCCAAACTAGTTTGTGTAAAATTGTTGTTTGCTGTGTAAAATTGTTGTGTGTCAAATATTATTACATCAAAAATTACTTAAGAAATATTAATAAGATTAAAAATGTTGATTTCTTGTTATAACATCGATTGTTTAAGAAAAAATTTAAAATTAAAAAAAATTTAAAAAAAAAATTTTTAGTAATATACTTTTTAGTACTACAAAATATTGAAAAAAAAAGTTTTTAATTATTTTAGTTTTTTTTAAAAAATTGAATGAGAAAACTTACTTGAGAAATTACGAGTTGCTAGCATCGTAGTCAAAATTGCACCCTAAAATTAAAGAATATTATGGTTGTTTTAGAAACCTTTTCACAAAAGAGTTTTTGTTGGTGTTTTAGATGAAAAATGTATCAAAACAGACTTTTATACCTTAAGTTTACGCCGAAAAATTTTTTGGCAGTCCACAGTTTTTGTGGGGACCCCAGAAGCAACATTCCCTTGCTGAAAAAAAAATTGAAATTTTTTAAAAGATTATTTTTCGATAAAAAACACTTTCATCATCAATTAGAATTATCTAAATTTGGATTATAGTCTAGAAGGAAAAATTTAAAATACTAGTTTGTTTTTTTCCCCTGGGCTTTTTAAAACTTTTTTTAAAATTTTAACGAATTTTTTTTGAGGGGGACAAAAGAGTGTTTTTTTTCCTGGAACAACCTATTAATATATTTTAAAATCCCCCATTTTTTTTATTAAATAAATATATATATATATATATATATATATATATATATATATATATATATATATATATATATATATATATATATATATATATATATATATATATATATATATATATATATATATATATATATATATATATTTTTAATTTTTTTATTTATAAATTTAATTTTTTTATTTAAAAAATTTATTTTAAAATAAAATTTATAAATAATTTTAAAATTTTTTTATTATTTTTAAAATTTTAATTTATAAAAAAAATTTAATTTTTTTTTTAAAAATATTTTTTTAAAAAATTTTATAAATTTTTAATTAAAAATTTTAAATTTTTTTTTTTTTATAATTATTTTTTTTAAAAAAAATTTAAAAAAAAAATTTTTAAATATTTTATTTTTTAAATAAATAATTTAAATATTAATTTTTTTATTATTTTAATTATTAATTAATGTTTAAAAGGGGAAAATTAAAAATTTTAAATTCCGGTAAAATTTTTTTTAAAAAAATCCAAAAAATTCTTTAAAAAATCCATTTTTTTAAATTTTTTCCTTAAAAAAAAAGGACTAACTTATGAAAATAAAAAATGTGCCGAAATTTTTATCTGAAACACCCTTTTAATGGTAAAGAAAAATTTTGAAACAAAAATATTTCTATAGAAAAAATTTTAAAATTTTGATTTAAAAAACCAAAATTTTTAAATAAAATATATAATATATATATATATATATATATATATATATATATATATATATATATATATATATATATATATATATATATATATATATATATATATATATATATATATATATATATACAGTGTGTCCCAAATTGGTGGGGAATGATGGGGATCTTGGAAACCATGATAGATAGAAAATCGGTTAAATGGGGAAAGTTTTGGACAATTATGTTAGCAAGCTTATCCCGTTTACTACATGGTTTTAACTATTCCGTTTTTTGAGAAATTTTGAAAAAACCTGAAACATGCATTTTCGAAAATCGGCCATATCTTTTTTTAAAATGAAAATTTTTCAAATCTGTAAAAACTTCTTCAAAGCAACTTTTATGTAGAATATGACCGAGTAGTCAATTTTTATTTTTTACGTTTGGGTTTTAGAATCATCATCAACTTTTTTTTTTCATATGGACGCCATATTGGATTTTTACGCAGTCAAATAGTGCTTTTTATTTTGATTTCAACAATGTATAACATGTTTTAATTTAAGAGTTTATAACCTCATTTATTTCAAAAAAACAAATATTTTGTCAGTTGGCCTTGATCCCGGCGAACGTAATTTTTTTTTATAAACAGTAAAATATTAGTAATTGGCAAAATAGATAAGCTAAACAGATATATTACAGAAATGGGTGTCGTGAACATAGCTATAACGTTAATACCGTGTAACCACAAAATGTAATGGGCCCATATAAAAGTAAAGTTGATGAATCATAACCAATAGGGCCCCCTATTGGATTTTTTTGCAGCCAAATAGTGCTTTTTTTTTTCTTATTTCAACAATGTATAACATGTTATAGTTTAGGACTTTATAACCGTATCCACTTCAAAAAAACAAATATTTTCTCAGTTGGCCTTGATTCCGGCGAATGTCATCTAGCGTCATTATCAAGTTAGCTCGGGTAACTTACTATTTTTTTTAACTTTGTAAAATGGTTAATTATTATTTAAAGAAAAGCTTGATATTTTGCAACGGTATTTCCAAAGCTATGAAGTGTTAATATAGCTACGCAAACGTATTTCGACAATTTTCCTGAAGGAGCATCCAAACTAACATACTTTCGAAAACTGGTTACAAATTTGCTTAATTTCGGAAGTTTTAAGAAACCACGACCTAAAAGTACGTTGAAAAAATCGACAACGAGTTAACCAACATATTAAAGAAAATCCAACATTTTCAGCCAGGGATGTTGATGAGAATTCCACATACCTAAGTCAACCATTCATAGGGTAGTAAGGACTATTTAAAAAATATCGTTAATATGTTAGAAATAGGGACAAAATTTTGAATTTTGGGTGTTATTTTACATCTTCATTTTAGTAGGAATATTAGTTTAGCCACTTTTCATTGTTTTTGTTTTCACTTGTTTCAAATTAACTTGTTACGTGTAGTTTTGTTGTAACACGGTATTAACGTTATAGCTATGTTCCCAAACCCATGTCTGTAAAATATCTGTTCAGCTTATCTATTTTGCCAATTACTAATATTTTATTGTTTACAAAAAAAAAATGACGTTCGCCAGAATCAAGGCCAACTGAAAAAATATTTGTTTTTTTGAAATAAATGAGGTTATAAACTCATAAATTATAACATGTTATACATTGTTGAAATCAGAATAAAAAGCACTATTTGATTGGTAAAAATCCAATATGGTCTATATGAAAAAATAAAGTTGATGATGATTCTAAAAACCCGAAACGTGGAAAAAAAATTGACTACTCGATCATATTCTACAAAAAAGTTGCTTTGAAGAAGTTTTTACAGATTTAAAAAATTTCACTTTTAAAAAAATATGGCCGATTTTCGAAATGCATGTTTCAGGCTTTTTCAAAATTCTCAAAAACCTGAATAGATAAAACCATGTAGTCAACGGGATTAGCTTACTAACATAATTGACCAAAACTTTCCCCATTTAACCGATTTTCTATCTATCTTGGTTTAATCCCCATTCCCCCAATTTGGGACACACTGTATATATATACCGGGTGACAACGAAATCACTACCCAGCCTTTTATTTTCTTGAATAAAAACATATAGCTTTCAAATTTTAGTATGCTATAATATATCATAAGATGCTGATTTTGGATATTATAACATGTCTCCATCACTTCCGGTTTAACCGGAAACGACATCAACTTTGATTTTTTTAATGGAATACCCTGTATATTTTTTAAAATTTGGATTCTACAAATCATTTCTGATATAAAATGTATATTATGTCCTATACCTATCTCGGCTAGTTTCTGAAAAAATGGCGATTAATGATGTCCAAACTACAGCATATTTATGCAGTTTTATGTAAAAACAAACAAATGTTATAAAAATTATTATGTTTAATTTAATTTTTTCTGAAGACTCTATCTGTGGAGGTCATAATAAAACTACTTCCGGCTTTACCGGAAGTGCTGCGAAAATGACTTTCCAAT
This sequence comes from Listronotus oregonensis, assembly GCA_019359885.1. NCBI lineage: Eukaryota > Metazoa > Arthropoda > Insecta > Coleoptera > Curculionidae > Listronotus > Listronotus oregonensis. The sequence goes on along the minus strand of JAHBCN010023940.1, from coordinate 4,895 downwards.
AATTTACTTCAAAAATTTAAATGCAACCCTGTATATTTTTTTAAATTTAGATTCTACAGGTTATTCCTGATTAAAATCTGTATAATATCCTATACCTATTTTTGTTAGTTTTTGAAAAATGGCGATTGAAGATGTCAAACGACCGCAATGCAGTTATAATAGATTATAAATGTTAGAAAATTAATAAGACTAAAATAATTTAGGCGTCTCTTTGGAGCAATTTTGTTATTTTCATATTAGTTTTTTATTTAAGTAGCTGATTAAAATAATTTAGAGTTAAATTTTAATGTTTTTAACGTTTATTTGTTTCCCTAAAACTGCATAATATGCGGTCATTTGGGCATCTTCAATCGATTTCTCAAAACTCAAGATAGGTATAGGATATTATACCGATTTTATATTCAGAAATAACCTGTGAATCTAAATTTAAAAAAAAAAAACTAGGTGTTGCATTTAAATTTGGGAATAACATATTGAAAGAATAAAAAAGTATTTTGACCTCCCAATAGATTTTCAGAAAAATTAAAATTAAACATATTATTATATCATTTATTTGTTTTCCCATAAAACTAATATGCTGTAGTTTGGACATGTTAAATCGCTATTTTCTCGAAACTTAGCAGATAGATAGGGAAAAATTTATTTATATCAAAATGATTTTAGAATCCAAAAAAAAATATCAGGATATTCCATTGAAAAAATCAAAGTTGATGTTTCCCTTAAACCGAAATGTGGAAATGTTCCCAAAATCAGCATTTATAATATATTATAGCATCCTAAAATTAAGTATAATTTTTATTCAAGAAAATAAAGGCGGGTAATTGTTCCAATATATATATATATATATATATTAAATATATATATATATATATATATATATATATATATATATATATATATATATATATATATATATATATATATATATATATATATATATATATATATATATATATATATATATATATTAATATATATATATATATATATATATATATTTATTTGTGTGTGTGTCATGTCATTAACTTGACACCATAAATCACAATTTGTCATTCATACGTAAATCGATAAACAATTATGTTAAAAAATGTTCCACTTTATTTAAAAATAAGATTATCATTGGAAGAACGTTTGGAAGTCATCTTTTTTTTATAAGTCGAATGAAAATGCAAGGGAGACCCAAAGAAGGTATCTAAAGACTCACCATAACTTATTATCTTTAAACACCATCATAAGATTGAAAGCTTGATTTGTTTAAACTAAGTCTTTGGAACCAAAAAAACGTACTAACTGTAGCCGGAAGGAGAACTCGTGATAGCAAAATTTTGAACTATGTTGGAAGAAGTCATCAAAATTCAATTCGGCCCGCTGTAGGAGATATCCCACATAGAAGAAGAAACCTTAGCTTTGGGACAATGCAAAGAACACTTAAATTTCATAAATTTTTTCGTTTTAATTTTCTCCCCGTTCCGTCCCTCCCGTTTGTCCCTCGTCTTATTATGTGGGAACAGGACAGAGATGCTGAAGTTTTTAATAAAATTATTTGGACTGACAAAGCCGCATTTACCACATTAATAACACCCAAAATTGGTCAACTGAAAATATAAGACTATTAAGAAACAAGAAAGAACATCCGTTCATGTCTTGTGCGGTATTCTGCGTTATAGAATCATAGACCAATATTTTATGAGAGGGGAAATTCAAAATTTGTTAATAGATTTACTTTTAAATATACGCAGAGACGTTATTATTTGACAACAGGATGGGGCACCTTCACATTCGACAAGGGAAGTTATATTTTCTTTAAATAATCAATATCATGAATAAATCGGTCGCAACGGGACTATTTCCCGGCCTCCTAATAGTCCCGACCTCTCAGTTCTTGATACATTTTTATGGGGACATCTTAAAAATAGTGTATATAAAAGTCAAAGAAAAAATATAGAGAAAATAAAAATTGAGATACGAGAAGAAATCAACAATCAATGAAAATGCATATATTATATCGGCGAGTTTGGATATGTTAAGAATAGAGATAGAGCTTGCTTTGAAAATAATGGAGGATATACAGGGTGCCACAGATTCGAGTGCATGCATGGATCTCGGGAACCGTAACAGATACGAATTCGGTTAAAATTATGGAAAAGTTGCGCATTTAGGTGCCTAACAACATGCATATTAGAAAGTTGTAAAATTCCGAGTACTTTCGGAGATATCCGGAAGAAAAGCGAAATTTGCTAATTTCGTTTTTAATTTTTCCTAACGTTATTTAAAGAGATATGGAAAAACAAAATACACTTTTTTATGGCCACTTCTTAAGCTCTACAAAACGGCGTTGAGATATTTTTCGTACGACGTTTTGTTTTTGTTAAATCATCATCAACTTTATTTTTTTAAATACGGACCTGGGTTTTTTATTTAATTTTTTTGAACCCCTTATTATCCTAATTACAAAAATGTATAATACTTAATATTTATTAACAAAAATGGAACGCTCCTATAAGAAATGATGTGCGCTCCTTGTCTAACTCATTGCATCTTATGGAAAATATGTTTATTTAACAGAAAAATATTAAGTGTTATACATCATTGTAATTGGAATTATAACTGCTTCAAAAAAATGCAATAAACAATTGAGTGCCGTATTTAAAAAAATAAAGTTGATGATGGTTTAACGAAAACGAAACGTTGTACAAAAAATCTCTCGACGCTGTTTTGTAGAGCTTAAAAAGTGGCCATGAGAAGGTGTCTTTTGTTTTTCCATATCTCTTTAAATAACGTCAGAAAAAAATAAAAACGAAATCGGCAAATTTTGGTTTTTTACGGATATCTCCGGAAATATTCGGAATTTTACAATTTTCTAATCGGCATGTTGTTAGGCACCTAAATGCGCAACTTTGCCATAATTTAACCGACTTCGTATCTCTTACGGTTCCCGAGATCCCCATGCATGCACTCGAATCTGTGGCACCCTGTATAGAGCATTTGGATTGTTAGTTTTTTTGTGGTTTAGTTAATCAAAAGTCTTCATTTTTATTGTTTGTTACTTGGTTTATATGGTTAATTTGTATAGCTTGTTATTAAAATAAAGGTTTGTTTCTGTTAACGCGTAGTTAATGGTCTAAAGCGCTGATCCTAAAATTAAATCATAAAATAAAACAACGCAAATAATTGCTATCCATTTATAACCAACCATGAAAACATCTGTGAATGAGACAAGTTGTCCGATAATGACATGACCTGTACAAATTTTACCTTTATCTAATAAAGCAGGTAAACATGGTTGGTATACCTTTACGTCTATTTTAATTTAAATCTTTTAGTAAAAATATATCGCAAATTACCTAACTAAAAATAAACAAATTATATATATATATTTGAAATGAAAAAAATGGGATTTTTAAGAAATATATTTAAATATAGATTGTTCCATTAAAAAAAATCACCACGCTCAAACAAAAATTCTGATTAAATTTTCAAAAATGTTCAAATGCCCAGAGAAAAAATACACCAACTGGCTATTTTAAAAAAAATTAAATTAATTTTTAAGCGAAAAGGTATGAGGTGTTCACATTATACTGGATCACCCTGTACAATACATATACAATGAAGAAGTTAGGAGAGGTGTAAATTTATAACTTGGCATCCGGCACATGTGTTTTCCCTACATTTTAAATTTTAAACGTCTAATAAAGTAGAAAAATCCCCGTCCTGAATATTAAAAATGTTATTTTTATATAATATACTTCATTTCCTCCAAAATACTTACGCATATCCATGGATGTTTCAGAGCGTCGGCAGCGGTGATTCGCTTCCCCGGGTTGACGGTGAGCATTTGATTGATGAGATTCTTCGCCTCCGGCGTAACAGTGTCCCATTCCGGGCTCGGATACTAAAAGTATAAAACTTCACTTGAAAAATATGTTTTACGAACGTTTAACTGGAATCTTTGCAAAAAATGACAGTTAAAAATATTTTTTCAGCTTTTTGACAAATTTGAAAAGGGTGACATGACAGTAATTGATAAAAAGAGGTCAATAAAGAATTCTCTTTATTAACTTTTATTCAAACGGAATTGATCTTAAAAATTTATAAAAATACAAAACGGGCATGATATACAAGAAATAAAATTAAGAAATCGGTGTAACGATAATCCGGATTCGTGATCCAATAAATATGAATCGATTCCCTGGATTTGATTCCTATTTCTTTAAAAAGGAATCGTGATTCGTATTAATGGTTCGATTCTCTCTCAGGTTGAGCCATTAAGATCCTTGATTAGCATGTTAAAAGCTACCTCTCTGCAAAATTTTAGCGAATCAAGCGAAGCGGGGTCCTTGTATAAATAATTCTTAAAAAAAAACGCGACTAAAATTACTAATCAAGAACTTCGAGAATTTTCCAAAAAATAAGCTGTTTCTAAATTTATTAAATTTAAAAGTTAGAAATTTAAAAATTATATGAAAATAAACATAATTTAACTTACATCGTAGGCACCAGCCTTAATCTGTGCATATAACCTATGCTGGTCTTCATCCCAGAACGGAGGATACCCAACCAACAAAATATAGAGTATCACACCACACGCCCATATGTCCACGGGCTTTCCGTAAGGTTCCTTCTTGAGTACCTCTGGTGAGAGGTACCCGGGCGTACCGGCGAAACCGAACCACGCTTGCTGTTCACCCTGCACCTCGATGGCTAGTCCAAAGTCGGCTAGTTTAACTGCGGCACCTTTGGCCTTGCTTGCCAGAAGGAGATTTTCGGGCTTCAAAGAGGAATACAAACATTAAGATGAAATGTCAGTCAAAAGGATCAATAAATGAAGTTTATTGGTAATATAGATACATATAATATATATATATATATATATATATATATATATATATATATAT
>JAHBCN010023939.1:0-12366 GCA_019359885.1 Listronotus oregonensis | reverse complement strand
TATCTTTCCCCAATTTTCGTAAAATAAATTCGTTCGTTGGTGTCCGTTAATAGAAACCACCGTAAAATATATATTTAATTAATTCTTTTTCCATAGCTAAGAGCAATTCAACATGATATTTTTATTGCAAATGCACTTATAAAATATGTGGACATCCATCCGATGTTATCGCGTTTCATTATACTTGCAACTATACTTTCTAATTTCTGATATAAAAAAGCACTTATCCAAAAAGCGGTAAAAGAAAAATAAACCACATTCCTTAACTAACGGAATAAGAAAATAAAACTAATATACTTAATTTTTCCATATACTCATGAAAACTTTTCTTACGAGAAAAAGTAAATACAAACTGGTATAATAAATATCTAGAGTGGTATTTAAGTTAAATTTTTATTTTGCGGTATACTGCAGTTTTGTTTTTAATGGAGGGTAATAAACTTTTACCGTTATTACGTTAGTTGGTGCTACTTAGGGTATAAAGATATTTACGTTAATATTAAGAGAAATAAAAAAAAGAAAAAAAATAAATATTCTTGTTTCTGTCATAGGAAAATGTGATATTAAATAATATTACCATTCAGATTTAGGGATTTGAGGTAGCAAATTTTGTAATAGGCTCTTTTAGCATACCATCCATCACTAAGGGGCATATTAAGGTGTTAATTTATAATTAAGCTTCTAAATATTTTAAGAACAATATATATTTAGATCATGATCAAAATTAACATTTTTAGTACCAACTTAAATCAAAAGAAAAATATTCATATAAAATGTAACATACTGGCACAGGGTGTTTTCTCAAATTTTGACAGCTTCTAGCGATCTTATTATTCCAGATAAAAAAAAATTCAAATAAAAATCGTGGGGTATCATCCAAACCGTCCAAATTTGTTACTTAAAAAACAATTGAGCACCACCGGTGAACTTTTTGACTAATTGTATACTTTTTTTAATGAAACACCCTATATATTATGTGTTTATTGGATAGCGCCTAAAATTATATTTTTAAACAAAGTTATCAAATGACATTTCCGTGGCAGCGCCCTACATTTAGTTGTCAATTCTTTTTAAAAAATTTGGAATATTAAGTCGCAAAATGGGTTGTACTGAAGAAAAAAAAGAGGAAAATAATTTATTTCTTTTATAAGAATAATAAAAATGCCAGGAGCACAAGCCGATTATCTTTTTTTTTTCCCAGTATGCCGGTGCCGTCAGGGGAATTTCTAGACATAGAAAGACATTTTAGGATTCACAAAAATTCAAAGGAAAAAAAAGGGGAATATAGAGGGGGGGCAAAAATTGAGATTTTATTATATTTTCAAGGTAAATACTAAAGGACTTAAATTTGTAAATTAATTTAAATGGTGTTTTTGAAAATCCTTCTTTTCAATTTTAAAATGCCAGTAAATTTTCAATAAGTCTAAAAAAAAAATACTGTTACCCCTTTAAATATATATCATCCATACAAAATTTTACCTGTTCAGAAGTTGCGGAGGAAAAAAGTTAGTAGCAAAATTTCTGTGAAAACATGCTTCAAAAAAAATAAGGGATAACGATTTTTTTTAAAAAAATATTATGGAGCGTGAAACTCTTTTCCACGGGGATGTTTAGGCGAAATAGTCATTTATAGGCATTAGAAAACCCCAGGAATGGGAAATGAAATTCCAAAGCCGAAGGAAATTCATGTCTGGTGCGGCATTCCAACACTCAGTTTAGGTCCCATTTTTCCGAATTTTCTTTTAATTTAAAGATTTTAATTTCTTAAGAACAGATAAAAATTATTGGAAAATTTGCCTATTCGTTGGAAAACGACATAATCTGGACAAAATAGCACCACCCCATAATGTCTTGGTTGTCCGCAATTTTCTGCCCATCTATACCCCCTTAGGGGATTGGTAAAAATGGTGGCTTTTGATGGCCACCCAATACCCCCGATTTAACAATTTTAGATTCTTTTTTTTGGTTACGTAAAAAAACACAGTTTTTTTAAAACGAAGCGCATCGTTGGAGGATTAAGAAATAAAATTATAAATGGATAAATAATTTAGTCGAGGAAAAGCCCATTTTATTATGAATGCTTTTTGATAAAATAAAGATGATTCACAAAGTGCCTAAATAATAATGGCGGATATAAAAATATGTAACTTTTATTGTTATTGTTATATCAAATTTTATTGTTTGGTATTAAATGGTTGATTTTTTTATGGTTACTGTGATATAGTTATAAAGAAAATTTAGTAATATTTTGATTCTTTAATAGCGGATTTCAACAATGGATGAATGAATTATAGGCAACAATATATTTTTTAAAAAAAAACTTTTAGACGCTATCCAATAAAAAAACATAATATGTATGTTCATTAACAAAAAGTTACAATAGGCAAAGTTCACGGTAAGTCATTGTTCTTTAAGTAGCAAATTCGACGGTTTGGATATACCCAATTTAATCTGTTTTTTTTTTCCCTAAAATAATAGGGTGCTAGAAGCTGTTAAAATTTAAGGAAACACCCTGTTCGGAATGCCAACAACTAACGAGATTTAGCATAAATTAAAAAATTGCAGTAACAGTAAATGGCTGTTTAACAAACTAGGGTATTACTATGGGTGATTAATGATCAAGGTCATCATTTAGGGTTAAAATTATAAATCGCAAATTAATCTTTGTATTAGCAGCAATATTTTTTTGGTTATCGTCATGTGATTAAATTGTGAAAATTGTAATTTTTCTTGAATATTTTTTGGGATGTATTTAAGTTTAAGGCAACCTACTTGACAGTTAATTTAATTATTGTTATTCAAATAACAAAGTTATAAGTAGATTTCATGTTTGTTTTGTGTTTTTATTTGCCTATATTATAATCGTTTACTAATAGAAAATCCTGGATCGATAAGAGCTATTAGTAAATAATATTGTATACGTTACTAATAATTTAATTTATGGTTTTAATTTTTTATTCAATGACTTTTTGTTCTATAAATAGTCGCTATTTTGTTCTAACATAAAATTTGTAAGAGTTTGTGTTTTTTTTTCTACTTTTACTCTTAGATTACCTTTATGCGAAATGTTTATAGATTTTTTTATAAGTTTTCTGCATTTTTTTATGTACAAATAAAAACCCAGATATTAATATCCGAAATTATTATAAAATATTTAATTACAAATATTTGTGCGCAGCATTTTTAATTATAAATCTATCTGCAGAAAAATTTTGTACAAATTAAAAAAATATATCTGTAATTTATTTCTTTAAGAGTTGGATAAGAATTAATTATTGAGCATGTGCGCGTGACGTTACCAGAGGTTTAAGTTATAGTTCGTGGATCAACAACAAACCTTTTTTTTCGTGTTTGGTGTCAAAGTGTCGCATACAATTATGGTAAAAAAGGCTTTAAAATTGTATTAAAAACTTTGCTTAGTTGTAAAATGTGGAAGCAATAAAATGAAGCTTCATATATTAAATATCGGTATTATAAATCAATCACGGCACAGTTAGACAAAAAAAGTAACGCCAAAGAAATAACCAACTTTTAAAAAAAAATCAAGTAAAATATGAATCGAGCAACAAAAAACATTAAAAAGCTCGCGAATATATCAAAATAACAACTATTTCTGCTAACTGAATGCTAAAAATGGCCATTGTTGTTAATCTAGGGGCGATAAAATGATATTTGGATGTCACGTGCCGTACATAATCAATATGATTAAGCGACTTAAGACGTAGTCAAGCCATATGAGTTTGCCCTTTAATATACCATCTTTGATTGTTTTTCAATAAACGTAGAAAAAAAACGACGTACTTTTAAATGCGCCCTAATTAGACGCTCGTGTATTTCTAGCCTTAGACAGTTAATCCAAAAAAGGCAAAAATATAATAACAGCAAAGTTTAAATTTTTTTATCTAAATAAAAATTAAGGCACCGGAACCCCACCTTATATATACCAGAAGCTATTGGTCTCCAGTGGTAATACAACAAAGTTGTCAAAAAAGTGGTTTTCAAATTTAAATTGTAAGCTGAAATAATAGAGAAATAGATAAAGCTGCTAAGAAAGTCTGACTACAGTTGTTGCTAGAAAAGTCAAGACTAATTTAGGAAATGGCGTACGGTAAATTTATGAGAAAGCTGACGCTGGAGGCGACTTATTGACTGTGCAGCACCATGGAGGTTAGCGCTCCCCGACTGTGGCCGAGGGTTATATTGAAGATTCCGTGCAAAATAAAATTTAAATAGCCTAAAAAATTATAAGTTCCGCATCAAAAAATCTTTCGGCAAATCCAATGATCTAGTCTTTGCATATTCATTTAAAGGAAATAAAAATTCAAACAAAAAATAATTACCCGGTGTTAATCGTGCTCAACATAGTTTGGAGTCGGATCTATTGGCAGGTCTAGTCTATAAATATATTAGGCTATAAATTATACAAAATCAGTGATTATTCTAGTACTTACGTATTGATATAATTTATTAAAGCTGCAGACTTAAAAAAATTAACCTGTTATCTAATAACTAAAACTATCAGAACTAGATCATCTTCGAGATTAATTATAATGGGTTCAATTGGTGGTAACAGATAATATTTCTTCTTCTTTGCAACCACATGGCGTATACAATTTCTTCACAGATTATATTTATTCACATTAATAACCACAGGTCTTATATTCTCCAGAACGACGGCACTTAAAGTTGGATTTTGAATAATCTTCCGCAGTTCTTCTTTTACAGAAGCCCACACCATTTCAATTGGATTAAATATGCAGTAATATGGTGGTAAACGAAGTACTGTGTGACCATGATTACTGCAAATTTCATAGACTACATATTCATTTTTTCTTTTTCCTCTTAAGCAGGGTGTATTCAAAAAAGAATTTTTACTCGTACTTTCGTCAACCCAATCCATATTTTACACATCGTGAGTATTTCGTCCATGTTTAACTCTAATAACAAAATTCTTTTATTTGCCGTAAATATTCTAAACAAAGATATACTATACGATGAGATTTCATTATAGACATTCGGTTATTGATTATTTTATATTTAAAACCCCTATCAAACAAAATATTTCGTAATGATTCCAATGATTTATAATTGTTATCTGAAGCGTCCATCAATTTTTCACGAATTAACTCTAAAGTAGGTACTTGATTTGATCCATAAATCCATGGTCTGTTTCTGTTGACATAACGATCAGCTACATTATCTGCCTTTATTACAAATCACACCAGAATAGAAAAGTTTTGTTTACTCTATTATTTAATTAATGATGCAGTTTTTGAATTAACCCCAATATCCTCTTTTTTTAAATTTTAAATATATTCAATAAATAAGTCTTTGGGTTTGAACATGATACTTTTTATTCTGCAGCTCAGGACCCGCACTTACACTTACACAGAAGTGTCAGAAATTAAGTCAACATCAAAGGGTCTCCACAAAGCCATAGTTGGTGGTTTATGTAAATAATTATAGTTAGTATCAGTCACAAACTAGACGCACAGAAACCCGTCACGGGACGCTAATCTAAACTAAATTAATAATAAACGAAATGAGTATTTTTTTTTAATTTACAATAAAGTCAAAAACAGACAAAAAGGAACACCGGGGGACAAATTATGCTTCTCCTACTACCCCTACGATGGAACGGTATTATTTCATCAGTGGTATTGCGCTTCCTTAATTTTTTTTTTTTTAAAAACCCATAAAATGACACTAAGTAGACTTCGGACCGACGGTTTAAAAAAAATTATTAAACCGTTTTTGTTATTTCCAAAAAGGGGGGGCGTAAAATTGTATTTTACGCCAGGTCGTATCAAAAATATATTTTTATGTCTCCGCGTGGGCTATTTCAGTGTAGCCCCCTAAACTTTCAAAGAATTTTAACAATTTCAAAAATCTTTAGACACGTTTATAACATAATTAAATTTTTTTCAGCAGGAACACGAGAGGGCAGCAGTCAGGCCAAATATCCGGTAATTGTGTTCATTCACGGTGAAAGTTACGAATGGAATTCGGGCAACCCCTACGATGGAACGGTATTAAAGTTACGGGGGAGTTGTAGTGGTCACCGTAAATTACAGGCTCGGGATTTTGGGTAAGTTTATTATGTACATTAGTATAACATTTATTGTGAACGTATTACATAAAGTAAAATTAATTTAAAGTACATTTATTATATAATTTTATGGAATAGCTTCGACTTACAATAAAGTTCTAGTTTTTTTCAGGGTTTTAAAAAATCCATTTTCTCGGGGGGGTTCTATACTAAAAATAATAAAAATTTTTCACATGGGTCCGGGAAAACCCTTTTTTCCCCCAAAACAGGGGGTTTAAAATTTAATTTTTTTCAATTTTTTTTTAAAGACTTAAATACCCCAACCGATTTTAATGAAACTTTGAACTTGAAAGTGTATTAATAAAGTGCATAGTTTTAAAAAAAAATTTCTTACAGCTGCAGCAGTGGCGGGGCTAAAAAACTTTAAAAAAGTATTTAGAGAAAGAATATGGCCACCCACTTTTTTCCAAAATTTTTTTTTCACAAGTTACAAAGCTTTTTTCATAAACCACAAAAGTTACCTTTGGGGGTTTTTTGTTTAGGGGGTTTTCCCTTTTTAGATATGGGGTTAAAATTTTTAAAAATTTTTACCCATTCGTCGGCGTAATGAAAAAAAAAATTCGTATAATGCCATGAAACTGTAATTTTTCCACAGTTCTCTAAATTCAATCATTTTAAAAAGGGCCCTTTTAGAAGTCAAAAAATTTTTTTGGTTATTTTTTTAAAATTTTAAGGTTTTTTTTGATTTTTTTGTTATTTGTTGATCGTGTTTGTTTGTTTGTTTCGTTATTTTTTGATTCGTGTTTGGGTATTAAGCCCCTTATTAAAAATTTTCCCCCCAAGATGGTTTTCACCCAAATACACTTTAGCCGAATTGACTGATATGTTGTTAATTTAGGGGCAAAAAAATAAAAAAGCTAGACAAGCTGTGCAAGTTTTTCAGGGAAATTTAAACCCCCAAAAAAAAATTCCTTTGGGAAAAAATTTTTTTTCCCCGTATTGAAAAATCTTTTTAAAAAAAAAACTGGTTTTTTAAAAAACCTTTTAAAAAACTGATTTGGATGCAGAAGATACCCCCAAAAATATACGAGTCGAAGAGGCAATTTTAAAAAAAAGAATTAACGAGAAAATTTTTGCCAATGAACGGGGGAAAAATTTGGGGGTCATCAGTTCACAGAACTCTAAAGGACCCAAAATTTAATCCCTATCATTTTACACGTTTTCCCGGAACTTCTACCTTGAGATTTTTAAACCCAAAAAGGGGAATTTTTTTTGTCAAGGGTTTTTTTTAAAAAAACTGGGGACAGACCATTTTTTTCCCCAAAAAGTGTACTATTCACCCGATTTAGGTGTTTTACGCGAAAAGGTATAGTAAATTTTCACAATTTACATACATGGGCCAATAAAAAACCCCTTTTTCTTTACAGTAGCAAATTTTGCAGATCAATTTTCCCCTCAATTTTGGGGGGAAAATTTTACTTTTTCCCTTTTTCATATTTACAAAGTAAGGGAAATAACATCTTTTTTTTTTTAAAAATTTTTTTATAAAAAAAAAAAAAAACCCAGAAAGGTAATATATAGTAGATATTCTTGTATTTTTTCCAAAAGTTTTAATTTTGGAAAAACCAAACAACAAAAAATTTACGTTTATTATACAGGATGGGTAAACGAAACCGAGCGAATGTCCTTTTTGAGTACTTTTTATCTGATGTGAGAAAAATGCTTGGGGCCCCCGGGTCCCCCCTTTTTTTCCGGGGGAAACTTTATCGTATGTATCAACCCATCTGTAACCTTTTGAAAAATTTTTTAAAAACCCCTTGAAATCTTAAATGGAAAGGGAGGTGAGTTGAGTGAAAAAACACTTTTACTTTACTCCAATGCGTAATCCCTAATTGCAACGCCTGGTTTAGGGTACGTTACACCCCTAAAATGTAAAAAGGGGAAAGGGAAAAAAACCTCTTTTTAAAAAGGTTTTTTTTTTTTCCTCCAAAATTTTTTTCTTAAGTTTTTGGTCAGCAGTTTTCGACATACGGGTTTTTTATTTCCTGTTACTACCTAAAACAAGCCTTTTAAATTTGGGGAAGATGTTAAAAATGGCCACCATTATTTCCCCCGGGAGTAAAAAAAATTTTTTTTAAATTTTTTTCGCCCTTTGGGGGCATTTAGGGAAAATTTTATTTTGGGAAAATGTTGCGTTCGGGGAAAATTTTTTCAAAACCTTTTAACCTTTTTTTTGGGCCCCAAAAAAAATTTAATGGGGAAAGACCTGGCGGCCCCGGGGGGCCATTCAATGGCACCACTTCGTCCAATCCAGGGGAAAAGGGCTCAAATAACCCCCAACATCTCTTTAATAAGGAGGGATTTTCTTGTAAAAATATTACCTCCCCCTTTTTAAATATTTCGATTTTTTTTGATAATTTTGGGTTTTTTGAATCGATAGCATCCTCTAAAAATTTTAAAATTTTGTCCATCGTTTTTTTCGGGTTTTCGGGTAAAAAAAAGGGGGTCATTTTATATGGTCTCTAAAAACAACATGGGAGCCGAAGAACCCTTAATAATCCGGTAATACTCTTCGTGATTTTTTTGTTTTAAGTATTTTGCAACAAGTTTTGAAATACCACTGATTTTGGTCTTTTAAAATAAGAAGGTAACATCTTTGGTTTCGGTATGCAACATCTTCTACTCTCCATATTTTTGGAAAAAGGGTTTCGTATTTACGGTAAAGTGTAAGATTGAATTTGCAATTTTCATTGGGAATTTTTAAAATTCTTGGGCCTGTGAGATTTTTTGTATCTCGTAAGAACACAAAGAAGGGAAAAGCCCATTATCTTTGTAGTCAAAAAAAACGTATTAAATCATCTCTTTCGGCATGCGCCGAAGATGCCAAACACTAAAATTACTTTTGCTAGTAGATATTGTCCATCTGAAGCTTCACATAAAAATTTGAAGAACCACCCCAAACATTCAATTTCTGTGGATGCTGAGCATGTATCTGGTGACATATCCCAGGATTCTCATCAAGCCAATAACGACAATTATGTCGGTTTACAGTGTCATTCAGAAAAAAAAGTGCAAACGGCTTAATGTAGGTATGTACATAAAGGGATGTATGTGAAGGTACAACTCGACCACCCTTTCCATTTAAGATTTCAGGGGTTGAAGTCGCCCTGGCCAAGGAGTTGCAGATAGGGGTTAATACATATGACTAAAAAGTTTGCCCCTCAAAAAAAGAGTATACGGGTTCGAGCGTTTTTCTCAAATCTGATAAAAATTACTCAAAAAGGAGATCCGCTATTTTAGGATGTCAAAAGAAAATAAATTGGTTATTTTGGTTTTCTTGGTTAGCGTAATGTAACATAATTATAATTCTTAACGCCTAAAGGTAAACTAAAAAGGACAAACCCGGTTAATTTTTTAAAAAGTTTTTTAAATAATGTTTTTAAAAATAACTATAAATCATACTTTGTACGTTTTGCGCTTAAAATAATGCTATTATTTTTAGGTATAATATTTTTTTCACGATTTTAATTTTAAAAGTTGTTTGTCTTTGTCTGTCCTTGATAAAATTATAGATATTTCTTAAAGAGTAAATTGCACAGTTAAGCACACTTTTAATAAAGAAAATTGGTATGTTCTAGCAATCAAGTTTAAAAATTTTGTCTAATTTAATGTTAAGTACAAGAACCACAAACTAAATGTTTTAAACTACGGCTTTTTTGTCCTTACCTCTAAAAGGTTGTTAATAGTTTTTTAGTAACTAAAAGAAAAACTTAGTTTTGTCAAATAAATTGTGGTTTTTATTCTAAAAGTTATTTAAAGCAAATTGTCTGCAACTTTAAAACCAGATAACTAGATCATAGAAAATACTTTTCAAATCCAAAAGTATTACAAATATTAAAATGTTATATTCAAAGAATATAAGTCAAAAACATCTACTATCGTGAACCTGGGACATATTTATCTTTTAAATAAAACTTCTATTCTAAAATCTTTTTCTTAAGGTGCCATACTCCATTTAGAGTGTAGGCGCCCTCTTACACCTATCTGTGTTGCGTACCTGCTTTTGCACAGATATGCGGGACCGGCTTAAGGTGCCTTCCGAAGTACATGTGAGAGGGTTTACTAGGCAGAAATACTACACAGTGGTTTGCCATTGCCTTCTTTGAGGTGATGAGCTATGAAAAAGTCCATTGGACAATGCGGGAATAGAACCCGTGCCTCCATGGTGAGAGGCTGGTGCGCTGCCTCTACACTGGCCCGGCCACCCTATTCTAAATGACCAAGTTAAACTAATAATTCCCCGCTAATAAACCTATGTCAAGAAATATGCTCAATATAATATTGATTAAGTTCTCTTTGCTTTCTTAGAATTTTTAACCATAATAATAGATCTCTAATGACACGCTAAATTATTTCGCTATTTTTACGCCAATTGGAAGTACCTACCCACTGTAAACCAATGGTAATTAAATTTTAAAATATAATCGACAAAAAATTTAATAACCAATTATTTTTAAAGAAAGATGCAGGGCAGTTAAATATATTGCAAATGTATTGTTAAATTGGTTATTGAAAATCTAAAACAGAGGCTTAATCTACATTGGTTTTAAAATTAAATTTTGACCAAGTACGCCTCACTCGAATTAATTGTATTGACTTTGCATAGAAAAATCAGTATAAGCAACCATTTTTTTATTTTCTTAACGCTAAAAAGTCAATTTACTTCACGCCTCCTCTAGTACACTACACTCAATTACTTCTTAAAAACTGACTTATTTAGACTATTTAATTTAAGCAGCCTAAGCATACAATTTTTAAACAAACGATTTATATTTACTACCTTACAACAGTAAGCAAGCCTAAATATAATTGGGTTACTATTTGTATGAGAAATTATAATAAACACCTTTTTTAATATTATTCTTTAAAATTAGTTTAGTTAAAGTGCATAAATTAATAATGCTTTATGTTTAGTAAGTTTTCTTTATTTTAGTTTAAAATAACAGAAAACGTAAACTTAGCCTTGTTATCCAATTTAGTTCTTTCTTTCTTTAATGGTGTATTCTTTATTAAAAAAACAAAATAAAAGATGTGCAAAGAAACACGAGGGTTTTTAGAATACCTGAGAATAATTTAAAACCAAAAAAACATTTGGAAAAAACAAACAGTATATAATGTTATAAAAAAAATCCCCTTATAGCTAGAACTTGCGCTATCCAGACTTTCGATTCTTTCATTTGTTTCACATAAATAAAATAAGTCCCTTGAGTTTCCTGGTGCTTTCCAGATCATTGCTATTAATATATCTAAGGCTTTTAACCAGGTCTAGCATGAAGCACTCCTACCAAACTCCTTTCTTACGGTCTTCCACCTAAAGTTAGCTCACCAGTTTCCTTGCTAATCGATGTATATTAGGTATTGTAATTAGTCACTTTTCTAGCTTTTACCAAATTATTGCTGGGAAGCCCCAGGGCTTAATACCGGCACCAATACTATTTTTACTCAAAGAAGAACTATTTATCCTTTTAATGACTTAAAAGTGACCTGTCACTTTTTTTTCGCAGCTTCTGCTTTAAGAAATTTGACCATTTTATTATTTTCTATTGGCTTTTAATATAGTTACACGAAGTGCCACTTCCATACATCTCTATACAGTCCAACTAGAGAGGTCCTTAACTTTTTACCATATTTGTTTCTTTATTTCTGGAGTGTCTAAGCTGTGGGACTTATTGCCAATTGAGAACTTTTCTAACCCTTCAAATCACTTAGGCACCCAATAAACAGGGTGATTCCTAAGTTGACAATTTTTTTAACCGTTTATAGAAATTATTATAGTTAACAACTTTTTAAAATAACTTTTTTCAAAATACTAAAACATAAGAAACTTACATTCATTTAGTGTTTCTAATACGGTGCTGTCTTAATTAAGTTGTCACCGACCAGGAAGTCTTCTGGGTGTAGTGCTTGGACAGGTTGGACGTGATTTTCCTGCAATGTTGTTCTTTTTTTTCTTGGGACATCCCAAGGGTGATGCCCAATACTAACGTCCTTGGGGGTCTTCAGTGTGGTGAGAGGGAGTTTGTTCAAGGGGCTTAAATTTTTGGAGATTGGGAGGAGAAGGAAAAAATTTGCGGGCAGCAGGTTCCATAGTCTTGACACTCTGGGGATGAAGGAACGAAGAAAGCGGGGAA
Organism: Listronotus oregonensis; assembly: GCA_019359885.1. Taxonomy (NCBI): domain Eukaryota; kingdom Metazoa; phylum Arthropoda; class Insecta; order Coleoptera; family Curculionidae; genus Listronotus; species Listronotus oregonensis. Next base: position 126 of record JAHBCN010023939.1, on the reverse strand, counting down.
ATTCGGGGGCCCTAACTGAACTGTAAAAAGGGTGCATAAAAGTTGCACCGTGTTGCTTGTTGGGAGCTGCCAGAGAAGGAATTATCTGGCCAACTCCTCTGAGCAGAAGCCGTGAAAAACCATTAA
>JAHBCN010023938.1:0-12251 GCA_019359885.1 Listronotus oregonensis | reverse complement strand
AAATTTTAAATTTTTTTTCTAAAAAAACTCTATTTTTTCGGATAAAAAAAACATTTCCCGGTTTTTTACCGGAAAAAATTGACTTTTCCAATAATTTACTTAAAAAATTTAAAACAACCCCCTTGTATTTTTTTAAAATTTGGGCCGGGGTCGTCCCGAAAAAATCTGTATAAAAATTTATACCTATCTTTGTTAGTTTTTGAAAAAGGGGGATTAAGTTCCAAACGCCCGCTTTTTGCAGTTATAGGAAAAACAAATAAATGTTAGAAAATTAATAAGCCTAAAAAAATTTTACCGTCTCTTTGGAGCAATTTTGTTATTTTAATATTATTTTTTTTCTTTTAAATAGTTACTTAAAAAATAATTTAGAATTAAAAAAAAAAATATTAAATTTTTTTTTAAATTTTTCCCTAACGTTTATTTGTTTCCCCTATAACTGCATAATATGGGGTCTTTTGGGAATTTAACCCCTTTTAAAAACTCCCCAAAAATAGGTATAAATTATACATTTTTATCGGGGTTTGGCCCGTAAAACCCAAATTTCAAAAAATATACGGGTTCCCATTTAAATTTTTGAAGTAAAATTATTGGAAAAGTCAATTTTCCCTTTTTTTAAAAAGCCCGAAAAAATTTTAAAAAAAAATTAAATTAAAATAAAAATTTTTTTTATATCATTTTTTTTTAAAAAACCCCTCATTTTTCATAATATCCCGGAATCTTTAATCCAATTTTTTTAAAAAACCCCAATAATAAATTTATGGGAACATAATTTTAATTTTATATCGAAATATTCTTAAATTTTTTTTTTAAAAATATACAATTTATTCCATTAAAAAATAAATTAGGTTTTTCCTTAAAATTTTTAAAATTTTATAAAAAAAAAAAAAAGGGGGCATCTTATAATTATTATAGCACCCCTAACTTTTTTTTAAATATATTTTTTATTCGGAAAATGGTGGAAATGATTTCTGTTATATATATATATATATATATATATATATATATATATATATATATATATATATATATATATATATATATATATATATATATATAAAATTTAAAAAAAAATAGTGGTATATTAGTACTGTCATGTAAAAATAAAAAATAAGAATTGATCTATCAAAAAATTTTAAATTTTCCTTTTTAATTAATCATAGACCTAAAAATATTTTTTTAAATTTAATCGCAATACATTTTTTTACATATTATATTTAATTTTAAAAAATCATTTGGTTGGCAGATTCCTATGATTTTCTCCAAATACATACCGAAACACCATTTTTTATTATTTTTATACGGTTAAATTCTATGCACTAAGTTATAAAAATTCTTCCAGGTAATACGTATTATATTTTCACGTTCTAATATATAATTTGTAAATAAAAATTTATGGCCCATAATGTTTAATGTTTATTTAACAAACTCGTTTTAAAAACCAGTTCCTATTGTCTACTAATTTAACCATTAAAATTCGTATATTTTGGTTGCTCTTGGAATGTTTAAACTGCAAAAAGATATATATTTTAAATTTAAAATTTAAAATATTGCAAGTGGATAAAGCTTCACTAAGTTAAAGCCTAAGAAGGAAAGGCCCTTAGCACCCTTTACACGTTATCCGAAGATTTATTAGAAAAATTTTTTCATTGCCTTTAATAACATTTTTTTTTTGGGTTTTAAAACTTTCTTAGTAAATTAAAAAATTTGTAAGTGTACAGGGTGCTCATTTTAAACACATACCTTATTTAAAATTTCGCAAACATTTTTTTTTTTTATTCACAATAATCAAAAACCCTTTTGTAGGTTTTTTTTTTTTTTTTTAAAAAAAAAAAATTTTTTTTTTAACCCTTTATTTTTTATTTTAGCTGAAAATTGACTTTTGGTAGAAAATTTTAATAAGATTAAAAAGGGGGTCCTTTAAAAACCCCTTTAGGGGGGGCCCCCAGGGAAATTTTCTTATCGAAGCCCTCGAGTTACCTTAATGATTTTTAAATGCATTTTACCCAAAACCCCTTGTCCATAATAAGATAAATATACCCTTTTTTTCCAAAAAACTCAGGGGGAAACTACCAGTAAGGTCAAAGTTAAATATGGCAACATGCAAAAAATTTTTAGGGTTTTTTTCAAATTTGATAGTCCGGACCTGGTATCTTTGATGGTTTTGGACATGTTTATAGCAGTTAATGCAAGACATTTTTACTAGAATTAAACATAAAAAAATAATCGTACAAGCGTCAAAAGTTATTAATAAAAAAACGTTTTCAATTGTTACCCTTTTAAAAGTAATAGCTCGGTAAAAAAGGGGCATAGACAAAAAGTTATACACCTAATAAAGAATTTTCCTTACCTGAGAAAGTTTTCCTCCAGCTACTTGCCACACTTTAAGTGACATGTCTTTCGATCCTGTTATTATGTGTTGGGAGTCGATTGTCAGGACGAAGCAAGTGATTTCTTCGGAATGAGTCACTGTGTATCTTTCGTCGTCTTTTATTATAGTCCAAATTTTAAGGGTGGTGTCGCCGTTTGTTGCTACAGCGTATTTCATATTAGTGGTGGTTCTTACAGATTCACTGGGTCCTGAGTAAGTCTGCAGAACAGTGCCGTTATCGGCGTGCCAAATATAAATTGTGTCGCTAATATCACTAGACATTATTCTTGTTGAGTCCATGAGTACAAAAACTGCTGTGACAGCTGCTGAATGACGCTAAAATAGGGGTTTAACAAATATTAGTGCTTACACACACATCGCACAAGTGGTATTAATATTAGAGGCCCACACACACCCTCAAACCCATTGTATGTAACCGGTAATGTTTCCCCCAGTTAAAAAATTTAAAAACATTTAGCAACAGCGCTAACCGGAAGAAGCCTTAAGCGTGGAGTAGTCACTTGTATATTGTGTACAGGGTGAGCATTTTATTAGGGTCCTATACATTTTCTCAGAAACTGCAGACTTTTGAGAAAAAAAGTTTGGACAAAAGTGTCTTGGAATTATTTATGCTTTTAATTAATTCCACTTTCACATATACAGGGTGTTCATTGTGTTGGCCACCGGTGTTTACTTCCTTATTTTAAATGGGACACCCTATATATTATTATATATTTAGATAGCGCCTCCAAAGACAAGTTTAACGATATGTAACAGTATGGGTCTGTGTCGCGACGTTTCGGATTTATTGAATTTTTTCTTTAATTTTTGACCTATTTTTAAATTAATACAAATAGGGTAAATATTCCTTTTTTTTAAATTTTATTACGTAATTACAAAAGCCAATTTTATCTATATTAGCTTAGGTTAAATTGTTTTTTTAATTTTAAAAATGTTACAGTGTTGCCATGTTTTGTCTATCGTAAAATTTCTTGAGTTTTTTAAATGCAACCCCCTGTATATAATAACAAATCTATATAAAAAATTAATAGACCTTTTTAACGATGTATAACAAATGGGCCCGAGTACTTGAACTTATGGATGATTGTCTTCGGAAAAATATTTTTCTTTTCCAACCACACCACCTGTATACTTTAAATTATAAATTAATGTAGGATATTTGGTTAATTCATCTTAAACCAAAATTATTGTATTGATACATAATAATAAGAATACAGAATGTAGTGTGGTTGGAAAAAGAAAAATATTATTTTTCCTGAAGATAATCATCCATAAGTTCGAAACGGAGACTCGCAGACCCATGTTGTTATACATCGTTGAAACGGTCTTTTAATTCTTTATATAGATTTGGTATTATATTCAGAAGGTTGCATTTAAAAAACTCAAGAAATTTTACGATAGACAAAACATTTCAACACTGTAACATTTTTAAAAATAAAAAAAATGCCAGCTAATATAGATAAAATAGGCTTTTGTAATTCTTTTTACGTGGATAAATTAAAAAAAAAAAGAATATTTACCGTATTTGTATTAATTTAAAAATAGGTCAAAAATTAAAGAAAACTTCAATAAATCCGAAACGTCGCGACACAGACCCATACTGTTATATATCGTTGGACTTGTCTTTGGAGACGCTGTCTAAATATATAATAATATAAAGGATGTCCCATTTAAAATAAAGAAGTAAACACTGGTCTCCAACACAATGAACACCCTGTATATGTAAAAGTGGAATTAATTAAAAGCATAAATTATTCCAAAAAATTTTGTTCAAACTTTTTTTAAAAGTCAGTTTCTGAGCAAATGTATAGGACCCTAATAAAATGCCCACCCTGTACACTGGCTGCGATATTTTTATCCGTTTTTAAATCGGGAAAATATGCCGATATGTCATAAATTTACGACAACCGTAGTGCAGGTGTACCAAAGAGTTTTGAAAACGAGATGTGTGCAACCGAGAAATCTAAATAAAAAGTGCTATTTTAAAATATAATGATTTGTGTTTTTAAAATAGATATTTAGCCTAATTTTTGTGGTAAGTACAATTATTTTTTAATTACAAATAAAAACCAAACAATAATTTATTATTTTTTACCTTAATTTAATTCCAAATTTAATATCAAAATAAATTGCAAAAATTAATTATTAGTATTTGTATGTAAATAAACATATCTTAAAAAAAGTGTAAAGATGTAAAACCTCGCAAAAAACGTTCGATGTTCGACTCGCTGCGATGAAGCCAAAGTGTTGTCAAATTTTTAAAACTTTGAAAGCCATTTTTCGAAAACAATTAACTTTTGACCGATGTTTTTTTGCTTTTGCTTTTTTGAGCTCCACTATCGCCCATTAAAATCGTGAGCATCATACTTTTTACACCATGTATATTCATCAGGCAGTGATCATTTGACACTAGTTTGAGAGCATTAAAAGTGTAATCGTATAAATGTCAGCACAATTTTCTAACGAATACCAATTAAAATTAAAATAGTTATATTAAAGAAACAATTGATATTTTTTGTATTGCGCATCTAGCATCACAATTTACCCAAAATCACGATACGATAGTCTTGGTTTTTTCGTTGGGGGTATAAAGTGCCTACTTTTTTTTAATGGAGTTTGAAGATAGCAATCTTTATAATAAGTAAAGTTTTTTCAAAAGCGCTGGATTTCCAAGGAAACAAGGCACGTTTTTTCGGTGCAAATAAGCAAACTTGCTTTCTTTTTTTGTAATTAAGAAAACCTAATAACACAAAGTTTTGACGAAAATGTTGCTTTATTAAACCATAGACTTAATATCGCCGAAAAACCTTGAATGTTGTAGAAAAAAAACAGCAATGTTTAAATGATATAACGAAAAGGAAGCGTATATATTAGGGTGATTTTTTTGGCGATTTTTTTTTCAGTTCCATCGTAAAATTTTGTTGGAAATACCCTTAATAAATTTCCTGAAAGTTTCAGCCCTTAATATAAACATTAAGTACTCGCCCAAAGCGTGTGAATATTTTCCATTTAAAAAACACGTAAACTTTTTTTTATAACTCAGCAACATTTTATGTTATCGTCTTGCCCAAAGACGGAATTTTTTGAAATTTAAATGCTTTACAAAAGTGTCCATTGCGGCAAAGTCGCAACTCACACCGGCGTGGTAGTACGGGTTACTAAACCTAATTTTTTCATAAAATTCTTGTTTTTCCGTCATTTTCTTATAAATGACAAGAACTACACAAAAAATCGCTAAGACCAACAGTTCTCGAGATATTTAGCCTTTAGATTTTACTATGAAATTTTCACAAATTATAATTTATAGGAATATAGGAAATCCCATTTAATTTTTAATGGCGAATTATTTTGGAGAAAAATTCTATTGAAGTTTATTGACGAGCATGCAAATCTACGTCCATGGTGTAAAAAATTTTTTAAAATTTTTATTTAATTATATATATATATATATATATATATATATATATATATATATATATATATATATATATATATATATATATATATATATATATAAATTAATAAGATTATGTAGTAATCCTACCTAACACTAAACACCCAAAGAAATCAATTAGTTTATCCTTAGCCAAAAAGGGTCCTCGGATTCTAAATCCTATATAACAAATTAGGGATGAATTACAAAAACAACTATTACTTGATAGTTTTTGCAGTTTACTGTAAGCCTGACGATAACGTAAAGGGATATATTACTCTACGTTTTTAAGGTATTTACTTATTTTAGCATTTATTTTGCATTTCATTATTCCTAACTGTTTAATACCCATAACTTAGGGTAATATCTAATAAAATAAGTGACACAAAATTTTCTAACTGGCTTTATATTAGGTTAGCAATCTTTAAGAAAGTTTAAAGTGTTTGTTAAATATCCTGAAGGGTGTCTTTAACTGTATATTTAAGTCTTTTTAGTGTGAACTTTGGGTACTTCACTAAAAAATATTTACAAATTAGTGGTACTGAATACATTAGGTTCGGTTGTCATTTAATTTTAGGTAAATTCGCGTAAGTTTTGTATTATATTATGATAAGGTTTGTTGTTATTAAATTTTGGCGCCCAACGTGGGGCCACATTCGATGGTTACCAAAAAGGAGATTTTTTTTCAGGTATTATTATATACCGCAATTATCACTACAAACCTGACACAAATGAGTGTTTTAATAAATGAATAGAACAAACACTTCGGCGTTATTCTTAAATTAGTAACTTAGTAAGTTAGTATTTTTAGTTACACAAAATCAAACTTGATCATATAATGAAACTCATTATTTTTATACGTATTTAAAATTACAACACTTACTCCTGCTAGTACTATAAAGAAATCAACCAAATGGTAAAATATCGGTCGGTTGCCAGAAACGTATTATTTACCGGAATAAGTTGGTAGTAACAAACATTTAATTTTTTTATACAATTGAAGAAAAAAGAGAAATACTAACAACAATTTTAAACAATAGAAATAAACAAATTAACATTTAGGTTACTAAAAAATGCCTGGAAAGAATAAGACAAAAGAAAGAAATATGAAGAAAGAGACGCAGATTTATAATTCAGATAAGTAAAGAAAAACTGACAAAATAAAGAGTTGGTTTATATTTTAAATATCTATAATTAACATTATCGTTAGCTGATTCTGCCTTGCAAAAACTATCTAATATCCGTATATATTGCTGGACCAAGTGTCTAAATGAGATTTTGGCAGGCCAGTAAATAGGATCTCAAGAACTCATTTAAAATTTAGATCTAACTGCCCGTCTAAAGTGGCTTACATCTGTTGTTTTGGATTAAATGTAACTTTTTTAACGTTTTGATTATTTTTGGCATTTTAGTCTTTTGTTACTAAGTAGTAACCCAAAGCGCAAGAATAAATGCAGGCAAATCATGAGATTGGGTCACATTCTGTACAGTCAAATTACATTTTTTAACATCAATTTTTTTTCGTGTCTATATGTAATATGCCCTTTTAAACAGGTAGACGGTATTTGTATAAAAAAAAATAAATAATAAAATTGGATAATAACACAGGTCCACAAAACAAGTGGTGTGTGTTGGGTGTCGGACTAAGATATAATGTAAAATTGGGAGTCAAAGAACAAAAAATCGAGGAAACCCCAAAAAAACGATACGGTACATTTACCGGCAGGAACCTGCTGCCATGGAATGCTAGGACTACGACTATATAAACTATAAGAGATACAAAAAATTTTTAATACAAAAAATAAAGCTTTTCAAATTGTCTATATAAAAAGTTATATAAACATTTTTTATAAGATAAATAATAAAGGAGATATAAACGAACATGTAATTTTGACAACAAATTTTGGTCAAAATAGGATTTTTTATTATTGTGATTTTTGTTTTTTTTTTTAATATTAATCATTTATTTTATTTAGTTAAATTCCAAATCACTCAATATTTGCAGAAAAAATACAAAAATTAATTTTCAATTTTTTTCCAGTTTTGTACTTTAAAAAAATCCTGAAAATTCGGTTTTTTGATTATAACTCGAAAAATATTGCATTTAGGTAAAAGGTTGTATAACTCAAAATAAAGGTCTTGTAAAGGCATAGTTTATGCCATATTAAGTTTCATGTATCTTTTATAGTTTTAGAGATATTGACGTTTTAAATTTAAAAAAAAAATATTAATATCTGAAATTACGCCTTTTCTCCATTTTTTGCTGTTTGATCCCCAATTTTGATTCAGGTTGGGTTTAGCGAAAAAAATAGGAAAATCTTAGTCCTAACCCGCAACAACTTTTTTTTTGTGGCTTGAAGTATTATCAGTTCAAACCCTAAAAAAATTTAATAAATAAACCTAAAAAAAATTTGTTAAAAATTAAATTATATCTAAATTTGGAATATTTTAAAAATTTTTTATAATTTTAAAAAAATTTTGGTTTATTAATTTATTCCTTAAGGGCTGCAAAAATTTTTTTTTACCAGTACAAAAATTCCCATTTGATCCAAGGGAAAAATAAAAAAAAGGGATTTTAATTTTTTTTTGATTTTTTTTACAAGCTTTTAAAAAAACGTAAAATTTTAAAAAAATATTTAATTAAAAGTTTTTTATGAAAATTTGTTTTTTTTTAGTAAATTTTTTAACACTTAAAAAAAGTTGAACAAAATAATGTCAATCCCCAAATTTGAACTTTTTATTGATAAAAAAATTTAAAACAAACTGCTTTCGGAAGAAGCTTTTGGTTACCTTTTTTTTTTAAGCTCCAATTTAACGGGGTTTGTTGCCCTTCAAGTGGCCCTGTGATATATCAAAATAATAAACCCAATTTCCTTTAAATTATGAGTTTTTTTTGACTTTAAAAAGTTTTTGAAGATCTGTTCAAAAGGGGGGTAAAATATAAACGGTTTCCCCTAAAAAAAAAGTGAACACTTATTGTTTAATTTTAAGGATGAATTACAAAATTTTTCTTTTGGGGTAAAATTTTTTTGGGCACCTTTTAGGTTAAACCACAAAAAAAAAAACAAAAAGGGCAAAACAAAATTTAGGGTTTTTTAAGCTTTAAAAAAAAAACGCCTTAAAATTTTAAAAAAGCAAAATATTTATGAAATTCCAAAAAAAAAACTTAAAAAAGCTGTAATAATTAAAGACCAAAATGTTTTGAAGCCTAAATCATATTCCGAATATCGGGCCCCCTTGCTGAACCGGGGAAAATCTTCAATTTTGGTGAACAATGGATAGTAAATAAATCGTAGCTTTTAGGAATAGTTCTTAGTTATGACTTGAAAACGGTTGGAGATACATCACTAACCAAAACTTTGTGTATCCATTAACAAATAAAGACAATAAAAGTCACAATTTTAGTGTTATTGATTACAAGAACAACTTTTATAATTCTAAATTTTTAAATTAAACGAAATAAGTTGTTTTTTAAGCTTATTTCAATGTAAAAGCAAATAAAAAGCAAACAAAAATTGAAATTACTTTTAGTAAAAAAATATTTTTTGAAGAGGTTATTAAATTACTCACTGCGGGTTATATCTTTTTTACTTTTAAATAAAAAAATCTTAAGGGTTGTTTTTCCTCTAAAACAGATAAAACGCGATTCTGTTTCTATCTGAAATTGCTTTAATGCGATTATGTTATTTTTACGGCATTTTTATTGAAGGGCTTTTAAGGAAATCATTTTACGTGGAAAAAAATCATACAATAATAAATTTCTAAAAGAAAAAATAACGGTTGTTATATAAATCTAAAGTCAGTCTTTTTATTGAGTGTCCACGTCTTTACAAATGCTTAAATGATTTGAAGCACTGATCCGCAAACACAGACATTAAACCAGCTTTATGGGCTTACGGATGTCCAGACCAATCATGAGAGCGCTGGGTTGAACTGAGTATATTACTATATAAATAACTTAATCAACTGGTTTAATTGCCCAGACACAAAAAAATATGTCACGGGGGAGCTGATGTTCGATTTCTGACAACTTTAACGCAAATAAGCCATGCGCACTGAGAAATAAAGTAAAAGAACATTAAATTATCAGCAAGCAAACTTAACGCCATAGAGAAGAAATTTCCTGTCTATAATAGGGGTTTCGTGATTTCTATTTTATTGGTGCACCCTCTGGCAGCCCCCCGGGGTAATTTATTAACTTCTTAAATACATATTTGTCAAAAAAATATATAATTTTGTTACATTTTTTTATAACGCATGGGAAAGACGAGTTTCTGTAAGCCTATTTTATGATGTTATTGTGGGGGGAGTTTAATTTTTTTAAAAAAGGAAACTTTTTTTTCATTTTATGATAAGGTTAAAACATTAAAATAAGTTAAGAAATTTAAAAAGTTGTTTATCTTTTTTAATTTAAATTTTTAATTTATGTGTATAATTAAAACCATTTGATCACATAATGTTTATCTTTTTTTTGTGTGACTTTAATTTTTTTTTAACTTAATTTAATTTTTCTGCATAATCCTAACTTTATTTACGAATAGCGTGCAACGGGCTTTAGCTTTTCCCTATTTCCTCCTTGTTTAATTATTCAAAAACATTAATTTTTACACCCCCTAAGCACATCATTAAATTTAATTATCTTTAAAGATGAGTGACGATATTATGACTGATATTTGCTAACTTTGATCAAAAAAATAATAAGTAGAAAGAAAGGGTTATATTTTTAAAACAAAAAATTCAAAAACTTTTGATTTGACAGCCCCAAAAAACTATCCCCAAAAACAATCCAACGTTTGTATTTTCGTACCGTCACGAAAAAATTTTAAGGCCGCGCATGCTGTAAGCCCCCCAAAAAAAAAACAGTTGTTGGAACAAACCTAATATAAAATCTCTTTAAACCCGACTCCGTAAGTTTCCTCGGCTATAATCGGATTTCCGAATGCCTAGTTCGGAGTACAGAAATAGAAAAATAAAAATGTACATAAGTTTATCTCTGTCATTGCTTTATTTATTTTTTTATTTCATTTTGAACTTTTGAAGTGATTCTAACCTGCAAATCTTTGTTTTTTTTTATAATAAAGAAATTAAATTATTAAATTTTGGTGTTTGTGGTCTGTGGTTTGTTGTTTGTTGCATGTTGTAAAAGAGCGCAACTTTGGGAAAACAAAAAATCTTGTCTTAAACCCCCTCACCGTTTTAAATTTATTTAAACTGAAAACTTGTGTACATTTTTTAAAAAATATTTGGACATTGCACTTTTAGAACATTTATATTTTTTATTCGTCTCCAAAATTTCCCCACATTTCTTTAAAATATTTTAGGATTTTTTAACCAAGTTTCTGTTTTAAAAATAATCTGAACACCTTTTTGAATTTTCCTTTAAAATGTTCTAATAATTTTCCTGTATGTTTTTCTACCAAATTTTACATTTCCTAATAAAATTTCCAAAAATTTTAAAACCCTACAACTCCCCCCGGGCCAAAAAAATTTGCATCACCTCTTTTTTTAAAAATACCCTTTGTGTAAACATGTCCTAGTGTATATCTTAAAATCTCTTCAAAAAGGAGCTATGAAGGTGAACAAAAAATTAAAAATTTAAAAAAAGCAAGGCTTAAAAGGGTTTTTTTTAAAAAAAAAAATCTGCTACTATCGGTAAAAACTTTTTTAGATTGTGCATTTTTCCCCCCAAACAACCTATGTTTTCATGTTGAATAATATAATATATTTCCGTTACCGAAATTTAACGACCACTTAAGAAAATGATTTTTTGGAAAAAAAATTTTTTTTTTTTTTCCAAATTTTTTTGGGGAAACCCGTAAAAAATTCCCCTTTAAAGGGGAAAAGTTTTTTTTTAAAAAAAATAAAAGACCAAAGGGAGTTCAATTTTTTATTTTCTACGTTTCGGGTTTTTTGGTTTTTTTATCAACTTTATTTTTTATATGGACGCCATTTTAATTTTTTCGCACCCCCAAAAGGGGGCTTTTTTTTCTAATTTTAATAATGTAAAAACATTTAATAATTTAAAAATTTATAACCTCATTTATTTCAAAAAACAAATATTTTCTTAATTGGCCTTGGTTTTCCCGGGGAACGTCTTTTTTTTTTAAACAATAAAATATTAGTAATTGGCAAAAAAGATAAGCTGAAAGTTTTTTAAGAAATGGGTTTTTTTAAACATAGTCATAAAGTTAATACAGTACAACAAAATTACACGTAACAAGTTAATTGAAACAAGTGAAAACAAAAACAATGAAAAGTGGCTAAACTAATATTCTCACTATAATGAAGATGTAAAATAACGACCTAAAATTCAAAATGTTGTCCATTTTTTTTAAATATTAAATATTTTTTTTAAAAAGTCCTAACTACATATGAATGGTTGACTTAGGTATATGGAATTTTTATCAACATCCCCTGATGTTGGAGTTT
>JAHBCN010023937.1:0-12213 GCA_019359885.1 Listronotus oregonensis | reverse complement strand
CGTTGTCACCCGGTATATAGGACGGATCCTCCAAAAAAAAATGAATCAATTTAAGGATCTGGATGCTCGTAAAGGAATCGAATTACCAATACAAATTACGATTCAAATGCAGTGAATTGATTTCAATTTATCAGATCACGAATCCGGATCATCTTTACTTTTTATACTTACAAACGGTAACTACGATGATAGTACAGAATCCAGATGATAAACCAAGCGTCAAAGATTTTTGGCACATTTTAGAGTCCGAGCCACGAAGTATAATTTTAGCCTGTAACTCTAAGCCAAATTAGTTTTTGGAAAATAATCTTCAAACTTGAATATGTTATTTTTGAGATCAATATAAAACCATCCTTAAGAGTGCATTTACGCTACACCTTAAGGGTCGGGCAAAAGGACGCGGAGACGGTGGGCGGAGACTAACAAGCTCCCACTACCACAAGTTTCGTATAGCCGCATTAAAAATATTATATTTTATTTAGGTTCTTTCAAATTGGGTGTATCGATGCCATGTTGTTTCCGATTGCAAGCCTACAGGAGATAACGTTTTTCGGTAACTATTTTTCACTTAAATGACATAAATTATACACCATTTTAAAAGTAACTAATTTTTGAAATATGAGTCGAGTTAAGAGAAAATAGTGTCTAAACATAACCGATTTTAGGGTGACTTTCACTCAAGGAAATATTAAAAACTAAATCCAAATTTAAAAAACTATTACAGCAGAAGCCTAGGTTTAAGTGTTGGCTTTCATAGTTTTTGAAAATTATCGATAACTTATACTGTTTTTGAGAAAAACATTATGCCCCGAACCCCAAATTGGATCAAATTTTCGCGGCGCGAATGGACTCTTAAATGGAACATTTCTTTGAACTTGCGGTGCTAAATTTTTATATGGTTTTTAAATGTGATTTTTGAGATAACTTTAAGCAACTTATAAATGGGACATTTTATTGTAATTTTACGGGAAGTTTCACAAATACCGTTTATTAATTTCTCTGCTTGTGGAATAAAAATGTATTATAATTAAAAATTCATTTTTGTAAGACCTTCTGAATAGTATTTATAAAATGTTTCTTTTAAAAGTCCCTTAGGGTTATCTGAAGGATAACATTAAAAAATTATTCTGATCAAGCAATCAAAACTTTTAACATCAACTGCAAGTAAAATTTATGCCCGTTTTTCGATACCCCATTTTTTTGGTCACGAAAAAAAATGTTTTATTTAAATGTTGTTTCTTTAGACCTGCAAAACAACATATTTTGGTTAAAAATCACATGTTGAGTGTATTTTCTTGTTTAAAGATTTTAATAGGCAGATGTTTTAAAATTTTTCATCTTTACTTCAGAAAATCAATGTGATGCTGATTAAGAATCTTAGGTAAAATTTTAGAAATTTAAAATGGGAGATTCAAAATGGTGTATTTTGGCATTTATAAACCTATTTTCCTCAGATTTAGGATAAAAGGGTTTTTAAGGAAGCTAGGTCAAAATCTAGAAGCTAATATTCCCACGTCAAAATTTGGAAAATCGAAACGGCGTATTTAAAACAGCGTATTTTGGCATTTATAACAAGAAAATGAAAAATAAAATGACGTTATTCCAGATCCAATATGGTGGACTATGTTTTTTTTTATGCACCACCATAATATGGATATCAAATAAAAGGGTTCAAAGGAAAAAATCAAAATGTCGGAAAACAAGATGACTACCATACCAATTTGAAAAAAATACCAAATGTTAGGGATAGTCTGATGGTAAACTGATGTAAAAACATGTCCAGCGATAAATTAATTATTAACAAAAAAAATTAAAAACAAGATTTTATTTACTTGCTCTAAAAAGTAAAAAATAAACTATATATCAAATCAAACCCACCAATTAATTACATTACATAATTTATATGACATAAAAGCTTGCCACGAAAGTTACCTGTAAAGATAAACAAGAAAAAAATAGGTAACTTGATCGTGACATAAGTAATTCTAAAAAAATATGTTTTTTTATAAAATAGGTAAATCTCGCGACAAGCTTTTATATCATATCAATTGTGTAATGTAAAACATTAAAGGGTTTGATTTATCTTAAAGTTTTTTTTTGCTTCTTTTTAGGGCAAAAAAGTTTTTACTAATAATTTATTATGTTAAAACTTTTTTGTTACAATATAAGTTATATTAATTAATATAAATTATCTGGGAAAAAATCTTATATATGGATATTTTTTACTTAATTATAATAGATAATATAATTAAACAAAAATACTTACAATTGATATTAAAATGTTTTTTTTTTTGACGATTACTATTAATATCGCTTTGTTATTATTATTTATTACAGATATAAAGTTTATTACCTTATTAGGTAAATAAAATTAATAAATCGATATATGTGTCAATACAAGTGTTTTTCACTCGAGACTTTGTCTATTTGTTATTTTGTTCCTTGCGAAATGTTGCAGACGTTTCGCCAAAGTCGCAATTGGCATTTTTTATGCTATCTTACTAATGTAAATTGACAATCAATGCCAAAACGCACTTAGTAAAAATGTAAATTTATGATTTTTTTTGGAGTATAAATAAAATTTACATCAATAACTAACCCTTTTAGTTACTGAATTTATTACAGTAATTAAGTGATGCATTTTTTTACTTGATAGGTTTTTAGAAAAAAACGGTTTTAAATATTGGATATTTTATTAATATCAATTTTTAGGTTATTTTTATGAATAGGAATTATTAATCAAATACATTTATTTATATTATTTAAATAAAAGCCAAATTAAATATTAAATTTTGAAAACAAAGAACAAAAGAAAATTAATAATAAATAGGGTTATAATTGAATTGCTGGCACAATAAATGTTAGTCTTGACCTAAGTTACAACCTATTAAAAATTTATAAAATTCTCACTGGTCACCAAGTCCAGTCAAGGATTGCATTATATCCTTTAAATAGACTTAAAATTTTTGGGTTCACCATAATAAATTTTTGTTCCTAAAAGAAATTCTCTTTCCAGTATATCAAATCCCAAAATTTATTTTTTGTGTAAAACTAACTTATTTGCTAATAAATTTATGTACCCAAATTTATAACAGTTTGTATTTTTTTTTTATCTTGGGACAGTCCACGAAGGCTGATGCCTAAGTACTAACGTACCGTGGGTGTCTTCAGTGTGGTGAGAGGGAGTTTGTTCACACGGGACTTAAATTTTTGGAGATTGGGAGGAGAAGGAAAAACTTCTTCGGGCAGCAGGTTCCATAGTCTTGACACTCTAGGAATAAAGGAACGAAGAAAGCGGGAAGTTCGGGGCCTCTCTAACTGAACTGTAAAAGGATGCATAAAAGTTGCACTACGTGTTGCTCTGTTGGGAGCTGCCAGAGAAGGAATAATACTGGCCAATTCCTCTGAGCAGAAGCCATGAAAATACCTATAGAAGAGCAACAGATCCCCTACAGCTCGACGATGGGCAAGAAGAGGAAAGCCTTTCTGTGAGCGTTGGATCATTAATAAGACGAACAGCTCTTTTTTGAATGGAGTCCAGAAGGCTAAGTGTTGTAGGGGACGCCATTCCCCAGACATGAGAACAATATTCCAAAGAGGGTCTGATTTGGGATACATACAGAGTGTACAGATTGGAAGAAGAGAAATATTTTCTGGCTCGAAAGAGGAATCCAATCTTTTTGAAGCTGCCGAAGCTATGGATGAAATGTGTTTGTGCCAGTTGAGGTTATTCTCAAAAGTAACGCCGACTAGATTAAACGACTCTTTGTTCTGCAGAACTTGGCCGCTCATATGTAAGGGATGAGCATTCGCAGACTTTTTCGCGACAGCGAACATGACTGTGTTTTTGAGGCATTAAACTGAACACGATTTTTGGCGCCCCAATCCAAGATAAGTTTGAAGTCTTGTGAAAGAGATATCTGCATTGACCTGCGCTTGTTTTCGAAATCAGAATTACACGGTGGCTTAAGAAATTGAATACTAGAGTGGAGGGTACTATCGTCAGCAAAACTATGAATGGGATTGATTATGGAAGAGAGAAGATCGTTAATGTGTAGAAGAAACAGCGTGGGTGCCAGCACTGAGCTCTGGGGCACCCCAGCATTAATTTGGTAGAAGCTGGAGGAATGACCATCTACACTAACTGATATACGTCGATTAGAAAGGAAACTGGAAAGCCAAGAGCAAAGCTTAGGAGGAAGACCGTAAGAAGGAAGTTTTTAAGAAGCCCATCATGCCAGACCTGATCGAAAGCTTTGGATATGTCAAGAGCAACGATCTGGGATTTCCAAAAACTCAGGGACGTGTTCCAGTTGTGTGAGACAAAGGAAAGAAGATCAGCTGGGATCTACTGTGACGGAATCCATATTGCTGTATCATGTAAGATCTTATGTTTTTCCAGATACTTTAAGATTTGGGAATTAATGAATTTTTCCATTACCTTGCAAACAACTGAAAGAAGAGATATATGTCTATAGTTAGAAGGGAGACTTTTGGATCCTTTTTTGGGGACAGGTTGCACACGTGCAGCCTTCCAACTCTCCGGGAAAATGCCAGTGTCGTAAGAGATTCGAAAGAGGCGAGTTAAGATGGGTGCAAGCTCGGGAGCACATTTTTTTAAGACGATTGCTGGTATGCCATCCAGCCCAGACGATTTTTTAGTATTAAGAGAAGAAAGAATACGCTTGATCTGTTTGACTTTAAAAATTATATCGGACATTTTATGAGAAACAGGGACAACTGTTGGAAGAGAAAGATTAATAGGAGGATCAAGCGTAGAATTGGCAGCAAATTGTTTGGCAAATAGTTCGGTTTTTCCTTTGGAGGTAGAGACAATTCCATCTTCAGAGATTAGGGGTGGAAAAGAATTTGTGCAAAAGTTCTAAATAATCACAGTAGGCTACGCCCAATTGGTGACAGATTGACTATTTTAGAACACAGTCGAGAAGTGTGTTTCCTGCGAAAAATAGTTAGAAGGCTTCGAAAAATATGAGCGACAGCTCATTCGACAGGGAATGCAAATCTGAGAAAGGCATTTTGAGAATTTTTTTGCCAATTAAAATGGCAATTTTTATTAACAAAAAACGAAATAAAAAAAAGTCATTTTGATTTCTTATGGTAACTCAAAAACCATACAAGATAGCGGACATTGTAAAAAAATCATTAAAGAGGAAATTTCCGATAAAAAAAGTTCCTTCTTCTGGTGTTCTATTTGCAATATTTATAATTTTAATTTACCGCTGAAAATGGGCCTCCGCGCGACATTTTTGGTTGCGCGCTCGGCGTCAAAACCCTGTACGTCAGACTAAACAATTTTTTTAGGGTATTAAATATTAATTTAAAAATTTTAAAATAATACGGTGTATTCAGAACGCTTCAAAGAATTTATTCCCGTTAAAAATTTAACTTAAAGTTTATTTTTAAACAAGTTAGACAATTGTTAATTAACAAAATTGTTTCGAAATTTCGTCTTTATTACATTTAAAAAAAAAATTTAAAATAATTGTCGTGTAAATTTTTTGCGTCGTGGAGCCTTTCTTATATACATACCTAACAAGATCACGCCATAAAAGTTTTAAAAAATTTAATGTGTTGTTTATAATAACTTTATAACTTTGACAATATTACTTTGATTTTTTATTTTTTGTCAAAGTTATAAAATTATTCTAAACAAAGGATTTTTTTAACTTTTATGGCGTTATCTTGTTAAGTATGTTTATAAAAAGGGCTTTACGAAGCAAAAAATGTATACGAAAATTATTTAAGTATTTTTTTTTAATGTACAATGAGGACGAAAGTAAGAAACAATTTTTTTAATTGAATTTGAATTGTCTAACTTGTTGAAAAATAATTATTTAGTGTGACTTACTCGGTTTTAACGCCGAGCGCGCATCCAAAAATGTTTCAGCGTTAAATTAAAATTTTATAGATATTGGAGATAATACCCCGGAAGCTGGTACTTTTTTATCGGAAATTGCCTCCTCCTTAAAGATCTTCTTTATAATTTTCTCTTATGGTTTTTGAGTTATCATCAAAAATCGAAAGGGCTTTTTTTTAATAACAATTTAATTTTAATTGACAGAAAAAATCCTCAAAACGCTCATATTTTTCGAAGCCCTCTAACTATTTTTTGCAGGAAACACACTTCTCGACTGTGTTCCAAAATAGTCAATCTGTCACCAAATAAATTATATTTTTAGTCTTCAAAATAATATCATCACTTAATTCGTTTAGTTTTGGTTAGTACTGGTTACTTCGGGTAAGTTCTGGTAATGTAATTTTATTGTTTGGTTATGAATGTCATGAATTACATTTTTGGGTTATTGCTCATATACAGGGTGATTTATGAGGAAATGTCAATAATTCAGGTACGTAGTCAGGGTCCAAATATGAACATAAAAGTCTATACAAATATAGGCCCGCAAGGGCTTCGTTTCCGAAATACAGGGTGTTAAAGTTTTTAGTTAATTTTTCTATTTTTTAAATGAACTTATAAAACCTAGCTTATTTTTGCTGAACATAATTTAAGAATAATAATTTTAATGAAAATTAAAACACATATTGTTAAATAATAAATTTTGTTTTATTATTTTTTTTTTTTAAATCTTGCTATAAGAAAATCAGATGCGTCGTATTTTTATATATATATATATATATATATATATATATATATATATATATATATATATATATATATATATATATATGTTGTAACGTAGGTTTTCACGGATGGTAGAATGTACATTTGTATTTTTCCGGTTTTCAACCGTTTGTCAGTAGATAGATTTTCACGACGTTTCGCCAACATCTCGTTGGCATTTTCAAGTGATGCTTCCTGGGTGGCTGCTCGACTTGGAATGAGTCCTTTGGTCCTTCAGATGTCATTTTATACGGTTGCGCCGGTTGTACCTTGGTTCCGGTTCATTGGTTGTCATGCTTCGTTGGGTTTGTTGACTCGTTGCCGGGTGTAGTTGGTTTGTTGTCTTTGGCCTGTTTTTGTTTTTAAGTAAAGTTTTCCATATGGTCGGGATGTTTTGTGCATCGTCTCTCTTGTTCAGGTTGTTTGTGTTTTCTATTTTCAAGTGCTTCTCTAATTAGTCGTGTTCTATGATGTTTTATTGCAGCGACTTGTTTTGTGTCTTGAAAGTTAATGGCGTGTCCAGTCTCTTGGTGGTGTTGGAACAATGCTGATGTTGTTTGTTTGTTCTTTACACTATTCTTGTGTTCTTGGACTCTGGTGGAAATTCTTCTGTTTGTCTGCCCGATATATTTCTTGTCGCGTCTCTGCAGGGTATGCTGTACACTCCTTGGTTTTCTAAGGGTATCTTGTCTCTCTATATCCAAGCATACCTGTCGATGAGGCCTTAGACCAGATTGCCATGAATGAAGATTTTCCACACCATGTCATCGAACTATCAGAACACTGTCTTAAAAACACATATTTCTCCTACGATGACCATTACTACCGGCAAATGGATGGCGCACCTATGGGTTCCTCACTATCACCAGTCATTGCCAACTTATATATGAAATATTTTGAGACAGAAGCCCTTAAGAAAACCGACATAAAACCCACTCTGTGGAAACGCTACGTCGATGACATATTCATCATTTGGCCACATGGAAGAACAAATCTGGACCACTTCCTAGAAGAACTGAATAAGATCCACCCTCGCATCCAGTTTACACTAGAAGTCGAAGAAAACAGGAGTCTACCATTCCTCGATCTCCTTATAACCAGAAAAGAAGATCTTACAATTGATTACACAGTCTACAGAAAACCCACACACACGAACAGATATCTAAATGCCGATTCCCACCACCATCCATCACAGCTACAGTCAGTCGCCAATACCCTCATCACCAGATCCATACGTCTAACCAATCCCACAAACCGGCAAGAAGAACTTAACAAAATTACACAGCCCTAAGACAAAACAACTACAAGGAACACAACATTAGAAAAGCTTTAAAACAGAATTCAAATACAACAGCAAAGGACAAGGAAGATACCGCTAAACCAAAAGCAACTTTACCATACATTAAAGGTGTAACAGACGTAATCGGAAGAATCCTGAGAAAACATGACATATGCACAAGCTACAAACCTCAAACAACAATCCACAACATACTAGGCAACCCGAAAGACAAGATACCCTTAGAAAACCAAGGAGTGTACAGCATACCCTGCAGAGACTGCGACAAGAAATATATCGGGCAGACAAACAGAAGAATTTCCACCAGAGTAAAAGAACACAAGAATAGTGTAAACAACAAACAAACAACATCAGCATTGTTCCAACACCACCAAGAGACTGGACACACCATTAACTTTCAAGACACAAAACAAGTCGCTGCAATAAAACATCATAGAACACGACTAATTAGAGAAGCACTTGAAATAGAAATCACAAACAACCTGAACAAGAGACGATGCACAAAACATCCCGACCATATGGAAAACTTTACTTAAAAACAAAAACAGGCCAAAGACAACAAACCAACTACACCCGGCAACGAGTCAACAAACCCAACGAAGCATGACAACCAATGAACCGGAACCAAGGTACAACCTGCGCAACCGTATAAAAAGACATCTGAAGGACCAAAGGACTCATTCCAAGTCGAGCAGCCACCCAGGAAGCATCACTTGAAAATGCCAACTGAGATGTTGGCGAAACGTCGTGAAAATCTATCTACTGACAAACGGATTGAAAACCGAAAAATACAAATGTATATTATATATATATATATATATATATATATATATATATATATATATATATATATATATATATATATATATATATATATATATATATATATATATATATATATATATATATATATATATATATATATATTATATATATATATATATATTTATTTCAGACCTATTGGTCATTAACGGATGAGTGCAGCACTTAAATTATTGTATTATAAATTACGTATAATAGAAAATAAATTTTAAAAATTGTGTTACACTAACTTTGACATTTCTTTTTAGAATTAATAGACTGGTAGTTATTTGTCTTGCTTTGATACATACTAACCGAAACGTCGTGTACTAATTAAATAACAAATAAAGACAATTGAAGTCTTAAATTTTAGTATTGTTGTAACCATAACATTGTCTAACACCTCCAAGGAAACGTTGTAGTATCCTGTTCTATTACAGGTCCTCAGAGAAATTTGAGGAAAACACAGTGGACCAGTTTGATCGACGGAATTTCCAACGAAAAAAAGAAGCACTTAAAAGTTAGAGCTAACAGTTCGAAGGAATCAGACAGATTTAAATGCCATTAGTGTGATTACAGGAGTGGCTATAAAGGGCATCTCAATGTGTGTGAATAAAGTTTTAGTACGAAACTCGAAACGGGTAAGACCCATTCATTCTTAACATGTTAATTTTTTTGTTAACTTACCTATAACTATTATCCGGCAGCCATGGGCACATTTGTAAATACAAGTCCAACAAAAAATACATTAACGATAACACCTTAGTTTTAATCACTTTTTAATTAAGCCGAGTCACTACCCCTACCACTTTGAATATATACTCCCCTCGCGACAATTATTTCCAACTTATCCATATAACATATCGTCTCTTGGAATAAGGGTAGAAAGAATTAAGAATATCGAATGCAAATTCGTACAAATAAAGGCGTAGGTTTAAACGAAAACGTACACAATGTACAGGATGAAGCCTATTAACTGATCGGATTGTCTCATGACCCGATGTGGTCCTTGTATGGCGGAGACTGATTTTATTTTTAACATTCCATTCTCTACGATTTGTTCGGGAAGTATGTTTACTAGGTGTAGATTAGGTTGATTAATTTGATAATGAAATAGAAGAATTTGGCACAGTTGGTACCGAAATTAAATCAATTATGGGCTGTGGAGACATAGAGTATATAGATTATCAGTTTGAATAAGAAACCAATTCATAAGAGCAATTTTATAACAGATTATGGTTTTTGGGTGCCTAAATATAAAAAAAATATTAATAGTCATGAAAATGACACAGGCCCACAAAAAAATAAGTGGTGTGTGCTGGCTGTCAGACTAGAATTTTCTGGCGTATTTTTTTCCGCTGAACACAAATCTAAATTTAAAATTGGGGGTCAAACAGCATATAATCGAGAACAGTCGCAATTTCAGATATTAACGATTTTTTTAATTTAAAACGTCAATATCTTAAAAACTAGAAAAGATACACGAAACCTTATAGGACATTAACAATGTATTTTTTAAAGACCTTTAATTTAAGTAATATAATATTTTTGTTTAAATGCAATATTTTTTGAGTTATAATCAAAAAACCGAATTCCCATGCCACTGTCGTAATAAACACCGCAGATTACAAGGCAAAGATAAATGATCCAACACAACGCGTAATAAGAGCAACAAAGACTTTAGTTCAGAAAGCAAGTCTAGAAAAACAGACAAAGAAAATAGTTTGTAAAAGTGAGGCTGGAATATCAAGGCTCTATGGATTGCCAAAAATACACAAAGCCAACATTCCGCTACGTCCCATTGTATGCGCTATCGGTTCACCGACATATGATCTAGCTAAACATCTATCATCACTTCTGCAACCACACATCGGACTAACTGATTCCTTTGTCAAGGATTCGACCCATTTTATTTCGAAAATTAAAGACTTAGTTCATGAAGACAATAATATATTAGTAAGTTTCGATGTGGTATCCCTCTTTACAAGAGTGCCCCCAAAGGATGCAATGGAACATATATATGACAACTTCTCAGAAGATATCTCCAACTTGTTCAAACATTGCTTGGCAACCACCTTTTTTTCATGGGACAACAAGATTTATAAACAGACTGAAGGAGTAGCAATGGGAAGCCCTCTCAGCCCGGTAGTAGCAAATTTTTTTATGGAAAAGTTCGAACAGTCGCAATTTCAGATATTAACGATTTTTTTTTAAACGTCAATATCTTAAAAACTATAAAAGATACACGAAACCTTATATCACATTAACAATGTATTTTTTAAAGACCTTTAATTTAAGTAATATAACATTTTTGTCTAAATGCAATATTTTTTGAGTTATAATGAAAAAACCGATTTTTAAGAATTTTTTCAAGGTTGATTTTTTTTTATTTTGGATTTTTCCTGCAAATTTTAAGAAATTTAAGATTCAAAAGAAAAAAATTAATGATTTATCATAAAAAAACAAAAATCACATTAATATTTTTTTTTCCTATTTTGGACTGAAATTTTTTGTCAAAATTACATTTTCATTTATATCTCCTTCATTATTTATCTAATAAAAAATGTTTATTTACCTTTTTTATAGACATTTTAAAAATCTCTCTTTTTTGTTTCATAACATTTTTTGTACCTCCTATAGTTTATACAGGGTGTCTCGATAAGGTCGTCCTCCGGCGATATCTCAAAAACCCCATCGCATAGCTTTCGGAAAAAAAATTCATAGTAAAACCAGCCTCGAGAAAATGCTGGAAATTATTTTCAAGTTTCTAATTCCAACGCTAGAGGGCGTAAAACTAAGAACAAAATGGAAAACATGGATTGTTTAAAAATATTAACTTATGTTGTTGATAGTTTTTTCACGTTTTTCCCTAATCTGTCAAACATAAGGAGGGGGAAGGAGCGAAAGTACATTTAAAAAAAATTAAATAACCTTTTTTTGACTTAACCGATGTTGATTAACTAGGTCTCGTTAAAAAGAGCTTTTTAGTTAATTCTTTTTTTTTTGTTTTATCCCTTGAGACTAATTTGTGTCAAAGTTACAAATTTTGTCTTTTTTTTTAATTTAAATGCAATTGGATTATTATTATTATGGGCTTATTGAAAAAAGCATACACAAGTTAAAAAACTGGTAAAAACCGCATTTCGATATCTTAATTAATTCTCGACTTATTGCCGAAAAACTGCATTGCTCGTACTTCTATTTTAAGTTGTCATATAAACAACAAAAACCATTTGTTTTTTTTTTTGAAATATTAAATAACATCCATAATATTCTTATTATTTGTTTATCATCAATTAAATAACAGCACTTATAATTACACGGCTCCTGGTTAAAAATAAAAATAAAGTTTCTCTTAAGGTATGGTTCTTCCACGCGGCCGTCGCATGCGACTAACGCAATGCGACTAACGCATGCGGCCGCCGTTTAATCGGGTGGTTTATTAGGACCGCGGCTCAAAATCGCGATAGCAAAA
>JAHBCN010023936.1:0-12182 GCA_019359885.1 Listronotus oregonensis | reverse complement strand
AAAACCCCATACAGTTTAAAAAAAAATAAAAATCTTAATATAATCCCCCCAATACAACAGACCTGGTAGAGAAAATAGCCCCGATGTGGGGGTGACGATGATGATGTCTTCTAGCAAAAATTACTAAGAAATAAAAGAAGTAAAACAAGACCTCATTTAATTTCTTTTATTTTTTTGGGAAAACCCCTTTGTGGAATTTACCAGTACGCCGGCAAGTAAATCGCCATTAGATAGGGAAGCCAATGTTTAAAAATTAATAAAATTGGGGGGGAATTTAAAAATGTACATTGAATTGGCCAAATTATCAAAAAATAAAAACCTTTTAATTTAGGGGAAAAAAATAAGACATTTTCCACTGTTACATAAATGTGCAATAATCTACTTAGCACCCTCACCAAGTAGTGTTGTTAGTGAACAGCTATTATTTTTCAGCGGGAAAAACCATATTTAAAAACGCAAGAAATCGTCTGCCCAGCAAGGGCAGAAAATTTAATTTTGTTGCATTCCACCGCGACCGATGGTTTTCATTGTGGCTCACACCTTTTTATATTTCTTCCACCAGGTCCAGACTTCAAAAAACCTGATGATCCTGTTGGGAGAGGGTCTTTCCCCCCCCCGGGCAACAAGGTGTCATTGCCGAGGTTGGGGAAATCATAGTCGTGCCATTGCTGGGCACAAACACAGTTTTGGGGTTCTGCCGATTATCCTCCTCCATGCCGGGCGGCACTCGTCTTTCCGCTAGCCCGATCTTGTGCGGGGTGGTATTTCAATCTGCAGTGTCCCGTGTACAGTCCCACTAGTTTTTTAAGGTGTACCCTTAATTGCTTCGTAGTTTGACGGTACATTGTTGGTTCGGTGGGCTTAAAAAGGGCCCTTTGGGGATTTTTAAGACCCGGAAGTCCATGCCGGGTACCGAAAAATTTTCTTTTGTGTCCAAGCTGAAATGAACTGTTGGGCCCCTTCTATAAGCTATACCGATAAACGGTTCCGGGGCCCTGTGAATTTTGTCTCCCCCCCTTTTTTTAGCAAGGAGGTCTGCGGATTCATTACCCTTTTAGGCCGGTATGTCCAGGTATCCACAGTAGGATAACCTTGTTTTGACCCAGTTTGGTCAGCGCATCCTTGCAATTCCAGAGGGTTTTTTGAATTGCACAGGCTGGATTCAAGAGCCTTAAAAAGCTGCTGGACTGTAGGAGAATATTTTAACTGTCTTACGTGTGCAGTGCCGATCAACCAGGTTCTAGCACACATTTCAATAGCAAATACCCCTTGAAATTTAATTATAACTGTTTAATCTTTTAGTTAATCTTTTTCCATATTAAGGTTTTTTTTTTTTTTTTTTTAAAAAAAAAAATATACTTAAGTCTTTTATTATAAAAAAATTTTTTTGTATTAGTTTTTTTAAAAAAAATCCTTATCAATTAAGATACTTATTATTAAATTTTTTTTTATTAGGCCAATATAGCACTTTAAATATAGGCGAACTTTTGGGGGAATATTCGTGATCTTAAATTTTCGGAAATTTAACATCTCTACGAACAACGAAAATGAATGGTACAGTAATGAGTTATATAAATTAAGAAGTAATGTCAATCAACTTTTTTTGAGGGGGGGAAACCAATTGACCCTGTATAAATTTACTTTGATACCGCCCGAAAAAAAATAATTTGAAAAAGAAGTCCCAGTTATAAAAAAGAAAAATAAATAAATATATATAAGACTATATCTTGGGGGTTTTTGGATGGAAATAAACTAATGTTTGCTTCTAAAAAAAAAGTTTTATTTTATTAGTTTCTTATCAAAGAAAACATCTTATTTAGAACACTATTAAAAAAAAACCTACCTGAAAACAAAGAAACGACATTCAAATTTTTTTTTTCCACTAAATTTAATCGTTTCTTTACAAAATAAATCTCATTCAAAGTTTTTTTACGCCTTTTTTCCTAATACAATATTATTAATAATTCTAACGTCCAAGTCAACTTCAAACTAATCAGTTTGACATTTATAAAAACCGCAAGAAGCGCGCCAAATTCAAAATTAAAGAAATCTTTTTTTTTTACTTTTTCCCCCCGGGAAAGAAAATTCATCTATGAATTTTTTTTTTAAATCTCATCAAGCTCTTCTATATTTTCCGGGTTTCCCAAAAAAGGATTTCGACTTAAACAGTCTGCTTCTAAATTTTTTTTCCCCCGGGGAATTTTTTTTTTTTAAAACCCCCTTATTGTGAAAGATAATACATCAGATACCCAGCTCTTCATCTGTTCTTGCTTTTAAGTTCATGTTCTCCAATGGTTTGTGGTCTGAGTAAACTGTAAATGATTTACCTATTAACCAGTACTGCCAATATCTCAGTGCTTTTTTTGATGGCCAAACATTCTAAATATATCCCTTTTTTTTTTTTTTTGTGCTCCGGGTTTTTTTTCTTGGAAAAGTAGGCTACGGTTTTTTTTTTACCATCTGTTTGTAGTTGTTTCAAAACTGCTCCAACCCCCGCAGCGATCCATCGGTAAAAATGTTAATTGGTAGATCTTGATCGAATATTTCTAATATTGGTTGTAAAAATAATAAGCTTTTTATTTTCTCAAACGTTTTTTTACATTCTTCAGACCAAAAGAATTTCTGATTTTTTCAAGTAAGTTATGTAGTGGGTCTAGTATTATTGCACTTCTTGGTATGTATTCGTGGTAAAAGTTTTTTTTCCCCAAAAATTGTCTAACATTCTTTTTTGGGTTTTTGGGGACTGGGAAATTTTTTGAAATTAAATTTTCCTTCACTGGTTTTATCGAATTATTTTGAATAAATGCCCAAAAGGGATTTGATTGAACTAGCAAATTTTCATTTTGAAAAAATTTTTAAACGAAATCCTTTTTTGAATTGCTTCCAGCAATTTTTTTAAGTGACTTATGTGTTCTTGGGTGTTTAAAAAAATCAGGATATCATCTATGTAATTCACGGAAAAAACCGTAAGTTTATATTTTCTAAGTATTTTCTTAATATTCTTTGGAATATTGCGGGGGAAAAGTTTTCAAACCGAATGGAAAAAAAAATCCATTAAAATTCCTTCCCCGCGTTACAAAGCCTGTCTTCTTCCTGCTTCTACTCTTAGAGGTTAGACCAAAAAGCCGATTTTTTTTTCTAGGCTTGTAAAATAATTTAATTCCTTTTTTTTTAAATTTAAAGGGCCTTAATTAAAAGGGGAAAGGGGTTTTGGCACTACTATTTTTTTTTAAATCCCTAATTTTTAAAACCCCGATTTTTTTTTTCTTCCTTTTTAAATGCCAATGTTCCCCCTGCTGAAATGGACTGTACGACCTTCTAAAAGCTTATTACCCCAAAATTTTTTCTATCTGTTCCGTCTTTTTTTGTCTTTTATGCATCTGTATGGGTTTTGTTGCAGTATTTATCCACTAATAAATCTATTCGCTTCATATTCTTTAATTTTCCTACTTTCTTTTTTCCCCTTTAAAATATTGATTTTTATTGTTTATTATTTTATTAATTTTTCCCCCTTTTATTTTCATCTAAATGATTAACTTTTATTTAAATTTTCCTTTTCGTTAATATGCTCATTAAAATTTATTTTCGTATTCCTTTCTATATTTGTTCCCCCGTTTCTTTCTTTATTTATCCTTTCCTTTTTTTTTTGATGTAAGTATTTTTTTTTTAGTTTTTTTTAAACCCATTTTTTACTAGATTATATTTGTTTATCATGTCTAATCCTATTAAAAATCATACAAAAATTTGGTTATCAATGATATAAACATCTATATTTTCTTCTTTTTCAAAAATTTTTTTTTTTTGATTTGTCAAACCACTTGTCTTTTAAAAAACCCAATTGTAACTAAATTTTTTTTTATTTAAACTTTTTTTTCCTTTTTTTAATTTTAATAATTTGGTTTTAAAGGGGGAAACATTCGAGCCTGAATCAAAACCCCCTATATTTCTAATTTATCATTTAATAGTTTTTTTACTTTTTTTAGTGGTGTCACTATTAGTTTTTTTTTGTTTATTTTAATCTGTTTTTAATCACTGAATTTTTTTTAAGCCTTAGAGTTTCATTTAATTATCGACATTTTTAAACCCTTTTAAAACCCCGAGCCTCGGGAGGGGCAGTACCTTTATTTAACCTTTCGAATTTTGCAAGGAGTATGTTCTTCATTTTTTTTATTTATCTTTTATTTTTATTTTTTGTATGTCCCATTCCTATTTTTTTTTTTCCAAATGTTCATACTTTTTCACTTCATTGAATAAATTTACTGTATCCTTCATTGCTTCTCTATTTATCTTCTCTAGTACAAATCCGGGGAAACCTGCAGCAATAAGATCCACCAGTGTACCTGTATCTATTGATCTCCTCTTTTTTAGTATAAGTTTTTTTTTTTAATGGCATAGTCCACCAAAGAACCATCCTTGTATTTAAATAACAGCGAAAAAATTTTTTTATTCCCCCCCCTTTTAAAGATCAAAAACTTATTTTCCATATTGCCCAAACAGAGTTTAGTGTAAATTTTATAATCATAGAACTGTACCAATCAACACAACTTTTGTCCATAAATAGTCTAAGTATTTCAATTTTCTTCTCATCTTCCATAATTAAAGCGGAAACCCCCCTTTAAAAAAATCAATCCATTGGCTTGGATTTGAGTTTTTACTTGTAAATTTTTCAATCACAAACTTTCAATATATTTTAAATTCTGTTTTTTAAAATCTTGTGTATTCTAAATTTAAATTTTTTAAAATAATTTTTCCAATGAATCTGTTTTTTTCTAACCCCCCGATGCTTGCTTTTGATCCATTTCTTTTAGATATTGCTCTCCAAATTGTAAATTACCATCTTCATCTATGTAGACTTTATTTAGTTGGGGCATTGTTATCCCAAATTTTCTTGTCTGATATTTTTTTTTAAAAATTTTTCACTTTATTATACGCAGCTGTCTTCATCAACTCTTTATGAAAACCAGCAGACTGTAGTTTCTTCGGGTATAGCATACACTTTTTTTTTTTTTGTTGTTATTGAGGTTACACAATAGACGTTTTTTTTTTTTCCATCACTCGACGGCAATATTGCAAATTCAAAACATAGCTGGGGTTTCCTAGTTTTCGTCTGTTAGGTATTCAATAAACAAAAAATCGTTTTATAAGACTATATCTTATGGTTTTGGGGGGAAATAAACTAATGTGTTGTTCGAAAAAAAAAATTTTATTTTATTAGTTTCTTATCAAAAAAAAAAATCTTATTTAGAACACTATTGTAAAAAAACCTCACCAAAAAAAAAAAAACGACATTCAAAATTTTTTTTTCCCCTAATTCTAATCCCCTTTTTTTAAAAAAAAAACTCATTCAAAGTTTACTTTACGACCTTTTTTCCCCAAAACAATATTATTAATAATTCTAACGTCCAAGTCAACTTCCAAAAAATCAGTTTTTCATTTATAATCCGCAAGAAGGGGCCAAATTCAAAATTAAAGAAATCCCCTTTTTTTTAAAAATATTTTTATTTTTTTTAAAATTTATTTTCAGAGTTATAATAATGTTTTAAAATAAAACTATTTGGCATATTTTAACTCCTCTGGGGGGAGGGGTTTAAAAATCTTCTTACTGCTTTCCATATTTATTAATAGTATAGTCATTTTCACCTAAAACAATTTTAATCAATATTACGCTAATTTGCAATATGAAAAATTGTATTGAGGGGGATTTTCTTATGAAATATGTGGTTTTATAGCTAAAAAAAAGTTTTTTTTTACCCCTTTCTTAAATACCTTAAAAAATTTTTTTTTTTTTAAAAATGTCACTACATATTTAAAAAGATATAAAAAAAAACAACTAGTACTAAGTAAGTAAGTAGTAAGTGAGTAATATTAGCGCATATAAAATCATGCATTAATAACCCTTATGAGTGAGTGATGTTATATTAATAAACAATTATAGTATAGGCACCTAAATAAACACAAAAAAAAAACGAGTTTATAATCATGTTCCCCCAATATCATCTAATATAACCCTTTTGTTAATATATATCCCAAAAAAATTATGATTTTCAAAGGCATTATTTGGTGGTAACGATCTCAACCCTTAAATGGCCTCGATCATTAATCGCCCCTATTAATACCCTAAATAGATATTATAGTTTAAGTATTTGTTTTTGCCTAATTATAAATATATTTAAAATTTAAATAATAAAAAAAACGAAATATAGTGATGAGGGACAATTAAAAGTAGAGGGAAACCAACTTGGGAAAGGTACACCCGGGGGGGATCCGATGCTCCGAGGGCCTCTTTACACAGCTTAACTGCCGCCAGTAGCGGGTTAGATTGCTTTTTTAAATTTTTTTTGATAATTTTTTTTTTTTGTTGTAAATATTCATAAATTTAACCGGGGAATTTTGGTTTTGGGGAATAATAAGTATAAGACAAGTTATGCAAAAATTTATTTTTAGTTGGTTTCAAGAAAAAATAATAAGAGTAGCCTTTTTCATAAAAAAAAAAAACAGAAAAAAAAAGTCTGAACCACAACTATAAATTAATCTCATAATAAGCTTTTTTATTTTTTTCAGTACTGTATAAATGTAATACAGGGGACTTATGCATAGTAACCGCCAAAAATTCTTATTAAATGATGAGCAAACCTATTTCTTCGCTTATTTATTAAAAAATGAAAAATTACTTTAATCATCACGTTACTTTCGCTACCTTTCAAAATTGACATTTAAAAATAAGACCAGATTTGATGGAAAAAAAAAATCTTATTTTTCTAACACCTTAACGAATTTCAAGCGTCTACGATAGTTATATTTTTAAAATTAAAAACTAATTTATATAACGTAATGTTTTTCGGAAAACAGTAAACTAATATATACTTTTTTTAAGAATAATACAAAAGCTAAGTTTTGTATAAAAAATGTTTTCCTTTTATTATTATAATTAATTAGCTATAAATTAAAACTTAATTTACCAAAAAATTAAACTTTATAAATTAACTTTAGTATTTTTAAAATCGACTTTAATTTTAATATAATTCTGGGCTTGAAAAAGGGTGAATGTCTTTTGCTGTCGCTTTCTTGTTTGTCTGACCACATTTCCTTGACAATCCAGTTCTAAAGCTAAATCGAAATCATTCATTGCCAAATCTAAAAGATGTTCTCTTTCACTTTGTGAATCTTCGTATTTTTCACATGGGCACTAATGTTGATCCACTCTTCAAGTGGTAGCTTCTCAAATCTTTGACGGGGGTTAACCTATATCGCAATATTCCCGACTATTGCCCCGATCTTTAGGACGTCCCCGGCGGTTGCTGTTACCTGGACAACGGGCCAAGGTGTGCCACTTGCGCAACTTGACCGGCCGCCATTTAATGAAATTTCCTAAGTTGGTTTTCCTAATACTTTTATATGAGTCACCTTGCTATTGAAAACATACCAAGCAATTTGTAATATTAGGTTAACACATCCTTTTTTACTCAAAAAAATCGGGAAAAACCCTCATTCATGTAATTTGATACAGCATCAGAAAAAAATGCTGATATCGGGTTTTTTTCCTTGCCCAATAAAGCCTCAATATTTTGTTTTGATGCATTTTTCTGCCAGTCATAATACTCCATATCTGCTTCTGATTTTAGTTCTTCCCATGGTTCCACTCTCTATAAGATAATTTAATACCAAACTTTTTACTTTAAAGAACAAATATTTCAAAGGAAAAAAGACATTTAACAAATGGAATGTCAAAAAAAAATTGCAGAAACTTATAAAAAAGTAAGTCCCTAACATTTGAAAGCATTTTGAAATGTAGGTACCAGAACTATTGTGTTATAACTATGTATATCGAATTTTTTTTTAAACTGAGTTTGTTTTTTTTCTTTTAAGTAATCTTAAAAGCAAGATTTAGTTAATTTATTTTTTAATTAATAATATGGCTATATCAGGTCATTTTCTGGGCCAAAGTCACTCCAAAAAAGTTATATTGGCATTCCGAGCAATAGAATAGATTTGCTTTAATTAAGCAACTTTGATGAAAATCATTAACTATCTAGTAATCCATTATTTTTGCACCAGTAATTAAATTAAAAAAAAAAATTAATTTTATCTTTCTACAGTTGGTTCTTCATTATGTTCAGAAATTTAAAAAGCTGTGTTATCAGCCTAAAAAAATTTTTAGAAAGCCACAGTCAGGGCCGTATCTAAGTAATTCCGGCCCTTGCCGGGGCTTAACATTTCGTCCCATCCACACACCAGGGTATTTGGGAAGTATGGAATAAAACCCCAACGAAAACGAGGATTCCGGGGTTATTCCCGAAATTTTCAAAATTTATGTGCAAAGTTGTAGGTTTAAAGTTTTTTAAACCGAGATTTCGTTTTTTAAAATACCAATTTTGTGGTGGAATTTGTGTCAAATTCTATATTTTCTTTGTATGAAAATATTAGCCTTCCATTTAAAAGAGACATGATTTACATAAAACAACTGTTTGAATCTGACTGAAAGAAATGGAATGTAAATTAACTATACATACTTGTTTGCGGATGATTAAACTTAGAATAAATTTTTTCAACAATAAAATCATAGTTACAAAAATAGTTACAAAAATACTGTGCATAGCAGGCCTACTAAAACGTAACATTTATACTTTAATAAATTAAATAATATGCAACAAAAAAAAGAAAAGAAATAGTGCTGCCCTCCATGTATAAAATGCCAATATATCCGCAACCTAAATATAAAAAAAAAGTTACATTCTTGCTGAAGGTATCAGAATAAATTGATATTTTATTAATTATTCATACATTTTTTTTGTCTTAATATATTAAAAATAATTAAATTAAGATCTTAGTTAAAAAAATTTTTAACGGTTTAATTTTGTCGATACTATGTTATGGTGAATGGGTGGAAAAAAGGGTAAAGGGTCTACAGCATTAAATTATTTTTTTAAATATTCGAGCTAATCTATCTTGGGTGCGCTGTCGGGTGGTTGGTCCGATTTTTATTTTCAACTGTTTCCTGTGCCATTTTGCATAGCGGCCGCTGGTGAAACA
Organism: Listronotus oregonensis; assembly: GCA_019359885.1. Lineage (NCBI taxonomy): Eukaryota > Metazoa > Arthropoda > Insecta > Coleoptera > Curculionidae > Listronotus > Listronotus oregonensis. The sequence continues at coordinate 3,152 of JAHBCN010023936.1, read as the reverse complement.
ACATTGGTTTAATATTTTTACTGCAAAAATCGGGTCATCCAAGGGATTTTTCATTTAAACCATCAAAAAAATTTTTGCAAAGGTTCCAGTTTTGTTGTTGTGTAAATATTTTTAAAACTAATGGTGAAATTTAAAGATGGTCCCTGAAAAAACAGGAATTAGATTTTATTCAAGCCGCCCACTTTAAGGCCACATGTAACCTAAGTAAGTTTTTATTAATTTCTTTTTTTTTCTGTTAAGCACTTATTGATTGGTTTTTTTTCTTATATTACTTTTTATATTTAATATTCCTACGTTTTATTGCATAATTTTTGAATGTTGGGAAAAATATTCTGAAATAAGGGCTATTATTCTCAATACAGTTTGTTTTTTTTTCAGACAAGGCAATTTTATACTTAATATAATTGGCAGACTCAAAGATTTAATATCTAAAATCAACCTAATGAAATCAAAAAAAAAAAAAGAAATAAAATGTAGCACGAGATCAAAAATAAAATAGAATAGAATAAATAAAAAAAAATAAGGAATTTTGGGAATTGTTCCAATGGCAGAAACCCGGGAGTCTCCGGATGAGGGACTATGCAGCCCCAAAGAACCAACATGGTTTGAAATTTATGTCACTTTTTATTTGACAGATTTAATTTAAATTTCTGTTGGTTGTTCTCAACCAATCCTGACTTAGACCTCGTTCCTCAACCTCATATTGAATCCTTGAAAACGCACCGAACCACCCCCAAAAGAAACACCACGAATCCGCAAGTGAAGCAATTCACAAAGGTGGAAGAAAAAAATACATAATAAAAAAGATAAGATAAAAAAATAATTAAACAAAGCCCTAAGGTTCCCCGTTCAATAGGGAGCACACTATAGCGCCGAGCTAAAAGGATACTAGGAAGATCCAAAAAAAGAATATTAAAAATTATAGGGTGCTTTGTGGTGGTATTTCCGACGACCGACCGCAATCTACTAGGCCAAATGGAGCTGAGCACGAACGAGAAATTGTGGCCCAGCAAGGTAGTGCCTCATTAGGGTCACTACGCCAAAACCAAACCCCGACGCCACGCCTTCCATTCGGTCTGCCTCCGAGCGCCCAAAGTTCCCACAAAAGAGCATCGAAAACGGCCTCCGGCAGCTAAACCGCCACCCAGCCCTGTCAGTAAAAAAACAAAGAAACAACCAAAAAGGTAAACCTATCAGAAAATACGCTCTGAAGATCCATTTAAAAACTAAACATTGATAGCGAACAGAAGGTTCACGTAAAAAAAAATTAAATTTAAAAAGGCAATAGAAATAAAGCAAAAGAAGGCAATTAAAAAAAAAAATAATAAAATAAATAAAAATCGAGGTAGTGTGGTTTAAGGCTAACACTATCCCAGCGTTTGTTTGGACTTTTACCGACACTAGGTCCCAGTGCAGGATAATTCTAACTAACCAGCAATGTCGAGACTCCCATCATGTTTCGCGCCGTGGGTGCCTCGACACCATTGGTTGCCCATCTCTTTATTTAGTTATTTTTAAAATCTTAAGGCACTTTTAGTTTTACATTGTGAAAAAAAAAAATTTAGGTCTGTCTGGCCTTTTTATAATAGTTTTTTTTTTTTTAATTTATAAATATCTTTTTTTTTTGGGGGAAATTTTTTAATCAGTTTTTGGGTTAATTGACAGTTGATAATTAGTTAATCTCTTGATTGTCTGTTTTAAAGCCTGTAAGTTTTTTTTTTTAAATTTTTAAAATGTATCATTAGTGTTCCGTACCCTTTGCTAAGTGTTTTTTGTTAAGAATACATAAAGATAACTTTAAAACTGTTGAAATTGTTTTTTATTTCCAAAAAATGACATAAGCTAAAAAAAAAAAATATATATATAAAAATTTGGTTTTTTTTTAAACTTAAAACAAAATAATTTAAAAATTCTAATATACTATTATAGGGTTAAATATTCTTTATTTAGTCTAAAAAAATACTTGATGAGTATTTATTTATTAATTACGTAATAATACCAAAATAATTGTTTTTTTGTTGGCTAATTTTCAAAACAAGTTTTTTTTAATTATGTCCCTTTTCAGCCGATGTTGATAATAAAGCTATACGTTACTTTATACTAAATTTTTTTGTACCATTTTTTATATTTGATTAGCCATGTATAAATTTCAAACTTTGGTTGTTTTTCTTAAACTGTGCTTTGCTTGGCAAGGAATGTTGGTTTATTCATTGTAAATTTAAGTTAATTTTTTGTAAATTTCTAATGTTTTTTAAGGTTTAATTAATATTGATTATTATGCTCTTTAATAAGTGTAGGGATGTTTTGTGTATATCGATTATCGATATGAGGATTTGATTTATTAATTTAGTAACTTGAAGTTTTTTTTTTTGGTTATTCGTGTTATTCTTGTTGACAAAGTAAATTCTTTTTTGTGTTTCATTAATAAAATTAAGAGGAGGCATGCGCATTAATAAAATTTTTTCAATTTTATATAATCATAAATCAAGATCGGTATTAATCAAGAGAGTTTTTTTGAGTTTTTTGGTTTTATTAAACATCAGTGATGTTGATTTGATTTTTACCTAAGAATGCGCAGAAACAGCTATGCCATTAGTAACCAATAATTTTTTTTTTAATGTTTTAAATTAATTTGGGAAACAATTTTATTTATTTTTGGTATGTTCTGTCAAGACGATAGCAAATGGCCTGTTTTTTGAATAGTTATATTTAATTGATTGATTTAGTTGATTCTTATTTTGAGGACTTGATTATTGAATAGTTCTCCTTTGGGCTTCGGCCAGTCTTTTATTTGATATATTTTTTTTTTTTTTTTTACTGTAAATTTATTTAAGGCCCTCAGCCAATTCTTTGTTAATTATTTTTTTATCCGTAAATTTATTTAAGGCCCTCAGCCAATTCTTTCGTTAATTTTTTTTTATGTGTAAATTTATTTATGGCCTCAGCCTTTCTTTGTTTGTTTGTCGGTTTGCTTTGAGATTTAATAATGTCTTAAGGCCTTCATCCAATTCTTTCTGTTATTTTTTTAATTTGAAATTATTTAAGGCCTTCAGCCATTTGCTTTTTTTTATTAAACTTTATTTTTTTTATGGTTCAAATTTTAATGCCCACCGATGTTTGTAGGGCCTCAAAATTCAAGTATACCCCAAACA
>JAHBCN010023935.1:0-12221 GCA_019359885.1 Listronotus oregonensis | reverse complement strand
TTATAAAAAATAATGTATTACCTTCACTTTTTTGGTGTTAGTTTTAAGAAGGGGGAAATTTTTAGGAGTTTGTGCAAATTTGAGGTAAGGTTCGAGTGGGCGTTATAAATCAAAAACTAACAGAGCCCCGACAAAATTTGACTTCAATTTAAAAAATCGGCCGGGGGGGCCGGTAAGTAAAAAATTACCACAAAAAATAATAAATAATTTAATAAGGTAATTGTTTTTGGCTATAAAAAATTACGATCTCAGTTTTTTTTTACAATTCAACATTTAATGAGGAAAACCTAACCAGGAACTACCGAAACTAAGTAATTGTTTGAAAGTTGTTGTTTGTTAGTTTTTGTTAGTTTTTTTCTGACTTCGTATGTATAATTCTTTCTTCACTTATTTGTTAAACTATAAGAAAACACATATGGTCTGAAAAAATTGATTTTTCACTCACACTATCACAACATAAAATAATTTCTTTATTTTCCATATAAAATATAGGTACTAAAGTTCTGGCCGACTAAGTGAGATAGTTATACATTAGAAAGAGATGACACAATGCCGTTCTTTTGATGTTTCCCTGCTGTAATAAGCAATGTTGCCAAATGGTTTTTTAATATTTTCTTATTATTAAAGGTTGTTTTTTTTGTTTAAAAGAAATTAAGTTTTTAACAAAAATAACAAAAAATAACTTTCAAACTATATCCTAGTTCTGGTTAGTTCCCGGTTAGTTCTGGTTAGGTTTTCCTCCTTAAGTTGTAAATTTTCATTATAATAAATGTGTCGTCGAATGAAATGAAATAAGTCAGATATCTTATTTTTCAATTTTTCATAGCCAAAAATAGGGTGAACCCCATTTTCAAATGATTACTTTATTTAAGAATTATTATTTTTTTGTAATTTGTGAATTCTTATTTATTCGAGTATTTAATCCATAAAACTTTGAAGATAAATTTAAAAGCCTTTTTGTTTGATCCGACAATATCGCAAACTCTGGCCTTTCTTAACTTAAAAACATAGGTACAAAAAGCCCAAGGGATGTGCTACCTCCAGTAGTAAATCTAGAAGGCTCCAGGAAAGAAGAAGTAGAATCTAAAAACATAGTGTATTTCGAGTTTTAATTAATTTTTCTCTGCAAAAATGATTTTTTTTTCATTCTTTTTGAAATTAACCAAATGAAACAAGTTCTTTTTATCTGTAATTTTTAATTTTTTCAAATCTATGGACGCTAAACGACAATGGACCCGTTTTATAAAAAAACTTTATTCATTTCTAACAGAAAAAAACAACCTTCAATAATAACAAATTATTAGAAAAGCATCTGGCAACGTTGCTTATTTAAGCAGAGAAACAACAAAAGAACGGCTTTGTATCATCTCTTTCACATGAATATATAACTTGATTTCATATTAAGTCAACTTTAACTTTAGTATATATAATATGAAAAATAAAGAAAAAATGGAAAATAAAGGTCCAGACCTACTTCACTGATAAAAATCCTTTTTTGGCCACTTTATTACATCCAAGGTTTAAAACATGTTTTTTTGACAATGCTTATTGCAAAAAACCTATACAGATTTAAAAAATGAATACAACACCCCAATACTACAAACCTGGTAGAAAGTAAATAGCTCTGATGTGAAGTGAAGATGATGATGCTCCTCTAGCAAAAATTGCAAAGAAATCAAAAGAAGTAAACTAAGACAATGTTTCTGACTGACTCAATTGAATTTGATTTTGATTGAATGAAGATCCTTTGACTTGGTGGGCAAATAAAAAAAGCCTTTTTCCATTTTTATATAAATGTGCAGTAATACATTTAGCATCCCCACCAAGTAGTATGGCTAGTGAACAGCTATTCTTGTCAGCTGGGACCATACCGTGTGTCCCAAATTGGTGGGGAATGTTTGAGGATCTTGAAAATCACGATAGATAGAAAATCGGTTAAATAGGGAAAGTTTTGAACAATTATGTTAGTAAGCTAATCCCATTTACTACATGGTTTTATCTATTCAGGTTTTTAAGAAATTTTGAAAAAACTGAAACATGCATTTTCGAAAATTGGCCCATATTTTTTTTATAAGTAAAAATTCTTTAATTCTGTAGAAACTTCTTCAAAGCAACTTTTTTTGTAGAATATGACCGAGTAGTCAATTTTATTTTCTACGTTTCGGGTTTTTAGAATCATCATCAACTTTATTTTTTCATATGGACGCCATATTGGATTTTTACGCAGCCAAATCGTGCTTTTTATTCTGATTTTAACAATGTATAACATGTTATAATTTAAGAGATGTTATAATCTAAGAGTTTATAACCTCATTTATTTCAAAAAACAAATATTTTCTCAGTTGGCCTCGATTCCGGCGAACGTCTTTTTTTTGTAAACAGTGAAATATTAGTAATTGGCAAAATAGATAAGCTGAACAGACATTTTACAAAAATGGGTTTCACGAACTTAGCTATAACGTTAATACCGTATTACAACAAAATTACACGTAACAAGGTAATTGAAACAAGTAAAACAAAAACAATGAAAAGTGTCTAAACTAATATTCCTACTAAAATGAAGATATCGACCAAAATTCAAAATATTGTCCATTTCTCTCAACATATTAACAATATTTTTTTAAATAGTCCTAACTACCCTATAAATGGTTGACTTAGATATGTGGAATCATCCCTGGCTGAAGATGTTGGATTTTCGTTAAAATGTTGGTTAACTGCAGCATCTCGTTGTTGATTTTCTTCAACATACTTCTTAGGTCGTGGTTTTTTAAAACTTCCAATTTTAAGCAAATTTGTAACCAGTTTTCAAAAGTATGTTAGTTTAGGATGCTGCCTTTCAGGAAAATTGTTGATATACGTTTGCGCAACTATATTAACATTTCTTCTGCTGCTAATGATGCTAGATGACATTCGCCGGAATCAAGGCCAACTGAGAAAATTTTTGTTTTTTAAAGTAGGTGAGGTTATAAACTCCTAAACTATAACATGTTATACATTGTTGAAATCAGAATAAAATGCACTATTTGGCTGCGAAAAAATCCAATATGGCGCCCATATGAAAAAGGAAAGTTGATGATGATTCTAAAAACCAGAAACGTAGAAAATAAAAATTGACTACTTGGTCATATTCCACAAAAAAAGTTGCTTTGAAGAAGTTTTTACAGATTTAAAAAAAAATTACTCAAAAAAATATGGCCGATTTTCGAAAATGCATGTTTCATGTTTTTTCAAAATTTCTCAAAAACCTGAATAGATATGTAGTAAACGGGATTAGCTTACTAACATAATTATCCAAAACTTTCCCCATTTAACCGATTTTCTATCTATAGTGGCTTCCAAGATCCCCATACATTCCCCACCAATTTGACACTGTATATGAAAGCGCAAGAAATCGTCTAACCCCAAACATGGCAGAAAATTTAATTTTGGTTGCATCATAACTTACCAAACTAAACTTTATATAATAAATAAAACTGTTTTTTCTTTAAATTAGTTAAGCTTTTTCCAGTTTAATTATTTTTTGATTTTTGAATTAAAAATGTATATCATTTTTTGTCTAATAATTTTGTATTAAGTTCTTTAAAGAATCCTTATCATTTAAAATATTTATTATTGATATTTTTATTAGGCTGATATTGCACTTTACATATCGGCCGATATACCATTACCGATATCGGTATAGGTCAATCCCTAGTAATAATGCATATTCCCAACAGTTTAAGAGATATTTCCTTGAAACACATTTAAGAACGTTACCTATGTATTATTTAATTACTTTCGACTATTACAGTTATGTACTGATTTAAAAAATAATCTTTAGAAATGTTTCTGACTATTTTGTAAAATTGTTGCTTAATTTTTAAATGATATATGATATATAATCTATTTTGTTTTTAGTTTGTAGAAGCTGTATTGTCCGTTACTTGGAATCTAACAAATACTGTCCTATTTGCGATGTTCAAGTCCACAAAACAAAGCCCCTGCTCAACCTCCGGCCAGACAAAACTATACAAGATCTCGTCTACAAATTGGTTCCAAGACTATATCAAAGTAGGTAACCCATATTATGACCACCTAAAATGTTTTTTTTTTGAGGTAGTTTAAATGACCATACTAAAACCAGAGGATTAAAAAATCTATTATCTTTGTTATGTATCCAAAATTTTGGGTTTTACAAAAAAAAAATTTCCCAAAAAAACTTTTTTTTTTAAAAAAAAAAATTTTTTTTTTTTAAAAAAAACTTTTTTTTTTTAATTTTAAAAAAAAAAATTTTTTTTTTTCCCCAAAAAAAAATTTTTTAAAAAAAAAAAATTTTTTTTTTTAAATTTTTTTTTTTTTTTTTTTTTTAAAAATTTTTGGGAATTTTTTTTTTTTTTTATTTTTTTTAAAATTAAAAAAAAAAAATTTTTGGTTTTTTTTTTTAAAAAATTTTTGGGGTTAAGAAATTCCCCTTTAAAAAAAATTTTTTTATTTTTTAAAAATTTAAAATTTTAAAATTAAAATTTTTTTTTAATTTTTAATTTTAAATTTTTTAAAAAAATTTTTTAAAAAAAAAATTTTTAAAATTTTTAAAAAAAAAAATTTTTTTAAAAAATTTTTTTAAAAAAATTTTTTTTAAAAAAAATTTTTTTTTTTTAAAAAAATTTTTTTTTAAAAAAAATTTAAAAAAACCCCCCCCCCCTTTTTCCCCCCCCCAAAAAAAAAAAAATTTTTTAAAAAAAAAAATTTTTTAAAAAAATTTTTTGGGGGCCCCAAAAATTTTTTTTTTTTTTTAAAAAAACCCCAAAAAAAGGGGGTTAAAAAAAAAATTTTTTTTTAAAAAACCCCCCTTTTAAAAAAAAAAAAAAAAAAAAAAAATTTTAAAAAAAAAAAATTTTTAAGGGGGTTTTTTTTGGGGCCCCCCTTTTTCTTTTTTTTTAAAAAAAAAAAGGAAAAATTTTTTTTAAAAAAAAAAAAAAAAATTTTTTTTTTTTTAAAAAATTTTTTAAAAAAAGGGGGGAAAAAAAAAATAAATGGGAAAATTTTAAAAATTCCTTTTTTAAATTTTTTTAAATTTGGGGGTTAAAAAATTTTTTTGGGGGAAAAAAGGCCCAAAAAAAAAGGGGGAAAAAAAAAAAAAAAAATTTTTTTTTTTTTTTTTTTGGGGGGAAAAACCCAAAAAAATTTTTTAAAATTGGGGGGGAAAAAAAAAAAGGGGCCCTTTTTTTAAAAAATTTTAAAGGTTTTTTAAAAACCTTTTTTTTTTTAAAAAAATTTTTAATTTAAAAAAAAATTTTTTTTTTTTAAAATTTAAACCCCCAAAAAATTTTTTTGGGGAAAAAAAAAACCCCCCTTTTTTTTAAAAAAAAACCAAAAAAAATTTAAAAAAATAATTTTTTTTAATTTTTAAAAATTTAAAAAAAAAACCCGGCTTTTTTCCCTTTTTCCCTTTTTTTTTGGAAAAAAAAAACCTTTTAAAACCCCCAAAAAATTTTTTTAAACCCTTTTTTTAAAAAAAAATTAAACCCGGGGCCCCCCAAAAAAATTAAAGAAAATTTGGGGCCCCAAAAAAAAATTTTTTTAAAAAAAAATTTTTCCCCCCAAATTTTTAAAAAATTTTCTTGGGGGTTTTTTTTTGGGGGAAAATTTTTTGGGGAAAAATTTTCCCAAAAAAAAAAAAATTTAAAAAATTTTAAAACCCAAAAAAAATTTTTTAAATTTTAAAAAAAAATTTAAAACATGCCAATTTAATATATTTATTTTGCACCTTCTCAAGGTTAGACACATGTACCAAATAGGAGGGAGACCATATACAGGACAAATATTCCATTCTTGAACGTACCAAGCTATTATAAAAAAAAAATTTAAAGGGATTTAATGTTTGTGAATCCAGGGGGAAAAAACCCGTTAATAAAGCCTAACAATTTAAGTGATTTATTAACAATAGAATCGTAATAAGATTAAAAGTCCTCTTAGTGTCCAAAATAAGACCCAAATCTGAAATTGAGGACACTCTTTCAAGCCCTTTTTCCCCCTGAATTTTATAATCAAAGTTTATACAATTTGTATTTTTCGAAAGCTTATAAATTTACACTTTTTGATTTTTTTAAAACAAGTTTATTCGCAAAAAACCATTCATTTAGGGGGTTCAAATCATCCTGCAATGATACACAGTCATCCAAGGTTTTTATAATTCTAAATAATTTTTAAGTCATCAGCATAAAAAAAATGTTCTGAATTAATTTGTTTATTTAAATTGTTAAAAATAAATTAAACAAATATGGCCCCCAAAAGGCTCCCTTGAGGTACACCTGATGTTTTAAAACTTGGGAAATTTTTTTTTACATTTTTTTTTCGTCCAGAAATAATTTTTTAAAACCCTGACAGCATGCTCCCAGTCACACCCTATCCTTCAAGCTTTTTAAAAAAAAGGTCATAATTTTGTGTCAAAGGTTTGGGGAAAAAAATGTAGACAGAATAAACCCTTTGGGAGCGCCCCCCCAAAGCCAACACATACTGAGTAAAAAAACTCATATTTTTGCAGAAGATCTTTTTTTTATAAAAGCCATGTTGTCTTAAAGTTATTAAGGGTAACAAAGAAACAGTTAGCTGGTCGCATACTAGCTTCTCAAATAATTTTGGAAATGAATTAGAAATAGCTACTCCTCTATAATTACAACATCAGACCTATTACCTGACTTGAAAATAGGACTGACAAAACTGTGTTTCCAAAAAAAATCCTTTTAAAAAAAAAAAAAGGTGTAGAGAGTGAATAGACACAATTAATTAAAAAGTTTTGGGGTACCCCATCGGGTCCTGAATCTTTGCTTCCTTTGAGTTGAACTATACTGTCAAAAACAGCGGCCAGAGTTATACTAACATTACGAACATGACTGTGTTTTCGAGGCATTAAACTGAACAAGAATTTTGGCGCCCCAATCCAAAATAAGTTTGAGGTCTTGGAAAAGAGATTTTTGCATTGACCTGCGCTTGTTTTCCAAATCAGAGTTACATGGGGGAAAAATTGGGATTTAAAAAATTGGGGGGAAGGGAAGAGGGGATCGTTAATGTGTAGAAGAAACAGAGTGGGTGCCAGCACTGAGCCCTGGGGCACCCAAGCATTAATTTGGTAGAAGCTGGAAGAATGACCATCCACAGTAACTGATATACGTCGATTAGAAAGAAAACTGGAGAGCCAAGATCAAAGCTTAAGTGAAAGACCGTAAGAAGGAAGTTTGTTAAGAAGTCCAGCATGCCAGACCTGATCAAAAGCTTTGGATATGTCAAGAGCAACGACCTGGAATTCACCAAGGAACTCAAGAGACTTGTTCCAGTTGTGTGAGACAAAGGAAAAAAGATCAGCTGTGGATCTTCTGTGACGGAATCCATACTGTCTATTATTTAAGATCTTGTGTTTTTCCAGATACTTTAAGATTTGGGAATTAATGAATTTTTCCATTACTTTGCAAACAACAAAAAGAAAAGATATAGACCTATAGTTAGAAGGGAGAGTTTTGCATCCTTTTTTGGGGACAGATTGCACAAGAGCAGCTTTCCCCAAAAATGGGAAAAAGAAGGGGGGTTAGGATGGGGGCAAGCTCAGGGGCACATTTTTTAAGACGAAGGGGGATGCTATCCGGGGCCCAGACGATTTTTTAGTATCAAGGGAAGAAAGAATATGCTTGATCTGTTTGACTTTAAAAACGATATCGGACATTTTATGAGAAACAGGGGCAACTGATGTTTGAATAAATAAAAGCACGGGTAACCTAATAGAATACAAAATTTTTATTTATGAATATTTTACAGGCAGTTTTTATTCATTTAATAATAAATATTCTATTTTATCATGATTTAATCAAAGATAGGACTTCTACAGGTAATTTTTCTCTACCCTTTAAGTCGACAAGTTCTATGATAACTAAACATTTGCTGACGTCGCCTCCAATTTGAGTGACTAACTCACAAGCAGCCTTGAGGGTACCTCCTGTCGCTAATAGGTCGTCTATAATTAAAACGTTTTGGCCCTGTTTGATTGAGTCTTCTTGAATTTCGACAGCGTCCTGGAAAAAAAATGAAATATGGTTGTAATATATCATGTCCACTGTGTTTACCAAATTGTCATGAGATTTATTTAACGGGGAGGGGGTTGGAGAGTATTGTTAAAATAAATGTTCATTCACCGTTTTCAAGTGATAACTTGTTATTACTTGAAAACAGTTGGAGATTCATCACTAACCAAAACGTTGTGTATCAATTAACAAATAAAGACAATGGAAGTCCAAGTGTTATCGAAATCATAACATTGTCTAACACTTTCACGGAAACGTGTTTTGACAAGAATAACAACAGTTTGTTGATTTTATATTAGTTTTAGATGGTTAGGTTTAGGTTTAAAAGTGAGGGGGTTTTTTCCCCTCCCTGGACCGTCGGGCTATTGTGGCTCACCCCTTTTTTTTAAAAATTTCTTTCCCCCAATTTGGGGGGAGAGACCCTTTAAAATTTCCTTTTTTTCCGTGTCGCTCCCGGGACACGAGCAAAAAAGTTTCCGGGTTTCCCTTCTCCGGGAGACGGGGGCAAACGTTTTAGATCCGTCAGCCCTCCTCCCCCGGTGTAGTGACGTGGGTAGCCACCAGGTCCTTATTACAGGAACCAGATGTTTTTTACCCTGTAAAAAACCCACCCCTTTTTTTAAAAGCCAGGGAACCCTTTCCCCTTTACAAAAGGGGTCTGTCCGCCTTCATTTAGGGACCCCTTTCCCTAAGCACATGTTTGTTCGGGATGAATCATGGCACAATGAATACAAGGTAGGATCACCAGCGATCCAAAATCGGTTCGCTTTGCGCAATGACGTAGCAATGTGACTTCGTGCCAAAATTTAAATAGAAACCCTCTTTGTTTTTTTGTCATTTTTAAATATTAGGCTTATTTTAAAGATTTTGGGCTTTTAATATAAAAAATTTATTTTAAACTTCAACTAGTTTTAGAGTTACAAAACTCCAAAAGGCAAAGTAAAACCCCAAACAAATTAAAAAAAGTACCACTATAAACATACGGTTTTAACCCAATTTAAAACAAATTTTGGCGAGAACCGGTAACGTAGGAGAAGGTGTTATGAAGGCATATTACGTCATTTCAATTGTTATGCGGTATCAAATTAAAATAATGGGGGTTTTGCGGCTTTTCCATTTTTTTGGTGCCTGTGATTTCTATGGTTTAACACTATTTGGTTTTGGGCAAATTTTTCGATTTAATTGAAATTTCCAAATGAATAAAAGGGGTACAATTATATTTAAATCATAGGGGAAAAAAGATTTACTTGTTAAAGTTGACTTGGTAACAGCTAATATCTTATTGAATGGAAATTTTGGGTTTTTATCTTATTTTTTTGACTTATTACTTGACTCTCTAAAGACCTTACTTTGGATTTAAACTAAAAAGGATTAAACGATTAATAGGTAAATTGACACACGCGTGACATAGAAAACCGTTTGTTTTTGTGAGGATATGCGGGTTAAGCACGGTTAGAATCAACGAATTCTTGAATAGAAATAAAGAAAAAAATCTTGTTTGGCATTAATAGGTTTTTTCCCACGAAGTCAGGAACAGTCAGAATCTGTCAGGTTCTCCCAATCAACTGCCCGCGTTCACACAAAGTTTCTGGATTGTTTGAAAACACTTGGGTGGTGTTCTCACATGTTTTGCTGAGGGTTTTTCAAACTGTCGGGAAGTTTGCGGACCCTTTTTACAAGTAAATTGTCGGAAGCATGCGCGGGTATTCAGTAGAAATTTTTTTGCCAGATAAAAAATCATTGCGCCTTAACCTTATTTTTTTCAGTGTTTGTTTGTTGTTTTTTCTGTTTTTTGTTCCCCATCTAAGTTTATTGGTATTAAAAAAACAAGACATAAAAAAGTGAGCGATTTTGATCTTTCGGGTAACCTTTTCCCATATATAAACGGACCGGGCTTTTACCTTGAAAATCGTCTAGAAGAAAGGATCAGGCCGAAAATTTTAATTTTTTGTTTGTTAATTTAACGAAAAAAAAAATTTAATTTGGTTTATCCATTTCAACCAAAAAAAAATTTCAGGTTATCTTCTTTCTGCTTCACTTCTTCTTCGACCATGTCAAAAACGAACCTGGGAAATTAACCGCTGATAACTTTTTTATCTGTCAACTGTTCACACAACTGGTTTGAAACCGATCAGAAATGGACATGCGCATTCACTTTGGTTTAAAAAAACTGTTACAAACTTGTTATAATTTTGTGAGAACAAACCTAATATATTCAGGGGGGGCAAGACGGGATAGTTCTTTTAAACACACTGTACCGCAACATTTATGAAACACACTGAATAACAACACTCCGGAAAAAAAACTTCTTAAATGTTTATGGTATTGCACCATAATTTACATTTTTATAAAAGATGATTCTTTTATTTTTAAAAATATTTTTTTAAAACCGGAAAACTTTTTTTTTTATTATCTGAAGTGACTGACATATATGACATTTACTTTAGATGTTAATTCGATTGCTGTTGATCAAGTCAGTTTACAGAACATGTTGTTGAATAATACAACCTACTAGAAAGAGATAAAAAAGACACCGAAGTGCTGTATAACACCTGATTTACTATAGTTTTTTAAGCAGGGGTGTCCAAATCAACCTTGTAACCGGTGCTTGGAACTGTCATGTTAATAAATGTTTATATTCAAATTGATGTCGCCTATATTAAAACAAAAACCCAAAATTTTTGAATAAATTAAATTTTTAAGGGTAATTTGATTTTGGTTTTTGAGATTTGGCAATTTGTTTACGTTTTTTCCCAAAAAAAAAACAAACAGATCACTATATCAAACACCTTGCCTACAAACTGGCGTTGCGTTAATTCTAGTCCTTTAGTTCGGTAAAAACGGTATGTCGTGAAAAATCCTTTTTGTCACATTACTACGTAATAACCCGGTTTTCAAGTGACAAACGTCATGCGCAAGATCCCCACCTTGTATTCATTGTGCCATGGGGATGAATTAGCCCTTCCCCATAAAAAAAGGCGCCCTTTAGGGGGACCTTTTGAAACGGATTCACCCGTTTCGGTCCCCCCTTTGTCGCTTGTATTTGGGGGGACCCCTCGAAACGGTTTATCCGTTTCGGTCAGCCCCTTTTTACTTTTTTTCCTATAAAAACGGTTGTGTCCGCTTTCTGTTTTTGGAAATTTGGGAAGTAAAAAAGTCCACCACGGCAGAGCCCCCCATTACCGCAGTAAGGCTAGATACTCTGAGAGGTCGCCCTGTAGAGATCGAACGCTGTTAGAACAACACCGATACGTCACTGTTTTATACGGGTTTGCCATATGAGACCGTGACGTATCGGTGTTGTTCTTACAGCGTTCGATCTCTATCTCAGAGGCACTGTTGGAGACACCTGTTTAAGACACAGGATGTCATTTACTCATCAGCACGGTATGCTAACACTTTGTTAAGCCTTGTGCTCGTCTTAGCTTCGGGTCCCGTTCCATACGCTAGCCAAAAAAGTTGCCGATAACCAGCAACTCTAGCGCATGTTCCAAAAGATCCTACTGGGCCCAACCACGACAATGACGTGCGAACACAGCGGTGGTAGTTTTAGATGGACACGATACCCATTCTTATATTGTTTTTTCTCAACTGGCCTAACCTTGAATTGTATCTGGCATGTCAAATCCAAGAATTATGGCTAATCTCATTTGAAGCTCACAAGGCAACCGCAAGTTATAATTAGATATTGTTTTAAAAATAATAGAGATCTTTTCCATTGTCTTCTCTCAAGTGGGTACTCGCGAAATAATATGTTGTGTATGTGTAACGGATGATTTTACAATCAACCTCTTAATGAAAGCTTTATTGTTTGGGTCCAAAAGGTTTATAGATGTCTGCATGAGTTATTTTAGAATGGCGAAGTTCACTCTCCACCAATAATTCAAAACAGTTGTCTATTTGTATAAATAAAACCTAAATTATAAAAATAGTTACCTCCTCTCCTAAAAGGGTAGATTAAGTGGTAAAAGGTTGTATGGAACTTCGCCATTTTTGGATTTAGAAATATGAAGATTGGTATGTAGACTAATGATTATGATTAAAAACGATCTGTTTTAACATTTTTTGGAATTACATACGTTGGAGGGTTAAAACTGGGAAAAAAAAATAAAAAAAGATCGTCATTTCTGAAGTTGTAAATAAAAAGGGGGTTATAATTAGGCTTCTGAT
>JAHBCN010023934.1:0-12203 GCA_019359885.1 Listronotus oregonensis | reverse complement strand
ATACTAGAACATTATGATGAATCACCTCATGAAATTTGTCAAAGTGCTTTTGAATCACCCTGTATATATCTGTTTACGTATAACATGGGAGTAAATCATTCATTTATCCGACGTTTCGTTTAAAACCATTTACTATTAATTTATTTTTTTGGAAAAACATATGTAAGAAGATACATGAAAGTGACCTTTCAACTGGTCACCTGCATAATATTTATTTTGTTCTAAAAATACGTCAAATCTCTTTCTTTACCTCTTAAAGAGCCATCTCCCAAATATCTTTTCTAAGAAAAAATTAGTTTCGGCTTAGTTACGATTGAAATTTTACGTGTGGTCATTTAAAAATGGTTGCCGGGTTCCGATAAAGGTTTTGGAAATGCAAAAAGAGAATATGGACCGCGTCCAGTTATTCCTATAAAGGGTAAATCCATTTAAAGTCGATTTAATATGCAACATAAATATAAAGGATAATTACACCATCAAAATCCATCGCAATTACCAAAAAAAAATAACACATGTCACAAAAAGCCAGTTGAAGTTTTTAAAAAAATGTTTATTATTGTTTGAGAAAAACACCTCGTAAGTAATCAGGATTACTGACTTTTTGAACCAATACAATACCTTTTTTAATGGTTATAACCATAGTTACCGACTTTTTAAAAAAATTTACGACATCTTTTCTTAATGTGTTTTTGTCAAACAAAAATAAACAGATTATAGTAACCAACTTTTTAAATAAACAAATGAAAAATGCACTTATCCACTGATTGAAAATCAAAAGTGTTTTCATATCCGGATTAGCTCCGCTTGGTATTTTATTTACTACGCTTTTATCTGAGATGAAATATTTGAACTTAGTTCCGGCGCCTCTGTCGATCAGACCTTGTAAATACGAATGGTTAGCCACTTGTGACGTAGATACACTTTGTTGCGAGAAAGTTTTATATTTGAATTTTAAATGCTTGTATTTGTTACAGAATTTCGTATAAAAAAATATTTACAATCGTTCATGTCAAATCCAAAAGCAACTTTAAAAGCACTGTAGATTTATTATTATACACAACTGTGTCCCTGTAAATCTAACTGTAGAAATTAAACAAAATTAAAACAAAAGTTTGAATTATCTTTAATTTACACTTGGTTGCACTTGACTGACTGAAGACATAGTCAAGGTAAAAAATATGAAATCAGATCTTTTTTTAAAAATAAAAATAAAATATATTCAATAAACTTATTATTTTACACTGGCAAGTCTTGGTTTTTAAATACGGGTTAAAGAAAAGGCCAAAACTGCAAAATTACCTGATACATTTTTAAATTTTTTGTATTTAAAAAGGGAAATTGTTTAGTAAAGTACCTCGCAATTTTCTTATGGAAAATGGGTTTCGGCCAATTGTTTTCAAACTTTGTACAGTGATAGTTCTCAACACGCTGATCAAAAGTCTCCACGTTCACAAAACCCGAAAATCCTTGTGTATGTGCGGATGAGTTCATAGGCAAGTGTGGGGAGTTGGGGGTTGGACTTTGATTGCGGGTGGGACGGGAGTGAAGGATATTGGATAGTATTCTTTTACCCTATCATGAGGAGAAATTCGCTTTAAACTGTTCAAAATCCGTGATCAAGAACTTCATATGGCAAGGCCTTGGGTGGGTGGGGGGTTGTAAGTGGGTATCCAATTATCGGGGTTGGAGGGTAACACGTGGTCATACAGCTGGCTGGAATGGAATTCATGGCTTCGCCCTCGGCCATCAGGGAAGCGGAAGTTTTGGGTAAGATTGGAGTTTGGAGTCAGGGGAGGAAATACTGGGAAGGGGTTACATACCCCGTAATAAATTCAGGTACAGGGGATGTCAGGCTGTAGCTCTGTAACTATTTAAGTGACTACAATTCGACAACACTATCAAAAAATTCCGCAGAACAATTGACCAAACCATTAGTCAAAATCATTCCTAGTGACCTGAGAGGGTGATTGTAAGAGCGAGGTTGGGGGTTTTCGGGTTTTGTGTCCGAAGAGACTTGTGATCAGCGTGTTGAGAACAATTACTGTACAAAGTTTGAAAACAATTGGCCGAAACCCATTTTCCATAAGAAAAATCCCCAATGACTTTTAAGGGTGATTTTGGTGGGGTTGGGGGTGTTTTTGGTCTTTGTGCCCGTAGAGACTTTTGATCGGCGTGTTGAGAATCACTGTACAAAGTTTGAAAACAGTTAACCAAAACCCATTTTCTATAGGAAAAATCTTAGATACTTTTGAATGTGATTTTGGGGAGTTAAGGGGGGTTTCGAGTTTTGTGCCCGTGGGGACTTCTAATCAGCGTGTTAAGAACTATAAGTATACAGAGTGTGAAAAAAAATGACCCGAACGTAGACGTTATTGCCCGAACCAATTTTTATTAGAAAATTGCGGGGTATTTGTATCTTAACATTTCCCCTCATAAATGACCATGAAAGTGCGCTCCCATTAAGCGGTAATTAAAACAACCAAATAGAGCAAATGAACTTAAAAAAAGCTGAATTTAAACATAAGTGTTCAGTAAAGATGCATTTGATGACTATATTATGAAAACAATAATCTATAAATGTATTTTTTTAGATCACAACATATTCCGAGTGGAGAATAAGAACCCTCCAAATGAACATAAAATTATTAAAGATAATCAGACAACATATCGCAATGATCAAAAAATCTATGTTACCGACAAAATAAATATCACAAAGAATAAAAGCCTCCAAATTACAATTATACCCAAACATGTGACTGATAGTATTAATAACCATAAAACAATTATCGAGAAGAATAAGTCAAACATTGAAAAGGTAAATAATAGGAGATATGCAGTACCTACCAAATTTAAGAAATTATATTTCTTAACATTTAAAGGTTTATTAGATAAAAGTCCAACATATCACTAAAAATTATAAGAAAAAAACATTTGTGTTATTTTTTAATTTTAATGTAAGATACAGGAAGACAACAAAATATAATAAAAGTAATAAATAGTAACACTTTGCAACAATAAAATTAAAAAAGTATGTGTTGGAAGTTAAATAGTTTTTTGCTTTTCACTTTGTGGTACGCCATATCTTAATAATACAAAGTTTTGAAAACTAATATTTTTTATTTTTTTGACCATACTATATATTTAATTTTTAATTGCAACTTAATTTGGAAAAAGAAATCTGCTAAGAAGTGACTGAAGAAACTGTATTTTTAACAGTGGTGGCTTAAGAATTTTCAATTTTTTATTCAAAAAGACATAAAACAAATTTTTATTTTGAAATTTGCAAAGAGTTAAATTTTTTGGGTGCATCCCAGAAAAAGTTCTTTCAAAAGTAGATTCTCTATTTGTATTTTTTTCGTAACTTTAATTAATTTTTAATCCTAAATTTCGCCAAATCATCCATGTTTTTTTTTAACCATAGCCAATTAAATTTTTTTCACTCAACAATTTTCTTATGCAAATATATAAGATGTCTCTAATTTTAACAAAAATGTAAGTATTGTCAAGAATTTTGTAATCTGCCAAAAACATTTGATTAAATACACGAAGAAAAAATACAAATAGAGGATTTTCTTTTAAAAGTCCGATTTACTGTCCCAAATTTTAAAATTAGAAAATTCTCTACCAAAGTGCTCCCCCTGACGCCAATAGCATCTGGTATATAATTGGTGTGGGTCCTATGTCTCACTTTCTAGATGAAAAAAAAATTAAAATGCTCTAGGATTTTCTGATTTTTAAATGTATAATAAAGGGTCATCCAACAAGAAGTGCAGTGGGCCATATTTGTGGCTTTGTAAATGTTAAATAGCTATCTTATAGAGCTGAATCAGTATAAGAATAGAAATTCGATTCTCTTTAAAAAGAAAAAAAAATAGCTAAAAGGGTTTGATTTAAACCGGCGGTCGCCTTTGCTTTTTATAATGTGCCCCTTACCACACATGTCTGAAAAAATAGTCCATATAAAAAGCAAAGAGCACCGAATTTTCATTCTTGTACTGATCCAACTATCCATGTTTTTTCCTGAAATCTTAAAATATACTTAAGAAAATAATTTGACTTGAAACAAATGGAATATGTATGATATAGAATTAACATTTTCCTAAACATCTTATTAATTGGTTACTTTTTAATTTAAAGAATTTTGTATCCACTTTTAGTATGAAAAAAGTTATTTAATTGAATGTTTGACTTTTCCCATTATAAATTAAAAGTAGTAATGCATGCTAGACTTTGACAGAGTATTGAGTTATTGGATTTTGGCATATCAGATATGTATTGTTACTTTTTTTTATTTTCTATTTAAACCGCAAAATGTTTATATGAATTAAATAAATTCTGTTGTTATTTAAAATGCACCCGAAATACCTTTTACTAAACGCATCGAAAAAAATGAGGCGTTTTCGGAAACAAACGAATAAATAAGGTAATAGGAAATGGTAATTTTATGTCACATATCTTTTTGTCCAATTCAAATAACTTTTCTAAATATTCTAGAGGAATCTATGGGATTTTTTTTTATTTGGATTGTTTGTCTATCCTATTCAGAGCAAAGACGACTGTTAGGAAAAAAACCGCAAATATGGGTCTGTTTAGTCCTCCTTGAATGACTCTGTACAAAAATTCATTTTCAGTTCTCAGAAAACTAATTAAGAAGTTTAGCGGGATGAGGACAAGCAAATAAAAACCACCATTGTCTTTTTCTACAAAGTTTCATGGCTGGATTTCAACTTTATCAAGAGCCAATACCGCCTAAAGTATTGTCTCTTGATAAAGTGATACAAGACTAGTTTTTTATTTAACTACCCTCATTCTACTACACCTCCCTTTCATTTTTAGCTCCCAACTAAAATTAGAGAAATTTATTGCCAAAACTGTACAAAAAACGAAGTTTGTATAAAAGTAGACGAAACAGAAAAACCAAAATGTGTTAAAATGGTTAATGAAAGAGATCCAACAGGTAAAAATAAAGGTTTTTTAAAATTATAATCTAAACATTACAATGAATACCATAGGAGTATAAACATGCCAAATAAAATACTTTTAACTTTTAATCGATTTAGGGAATATTCTATTAATTTCGAGGGTAATCGAAAAAAATCAAAATTAAATACATTTCTGGCATTACTTTTTTATTTTAGGTTGTGGTGGATTATGCAAGATCAACACAGAGTACTGTAAAAATCTGGATAAAAACTTTCACGTTTACCAATGCTTAAGACTCAAAAACCTTTTAAAATGCCCCGAAAACACCTTTAACTGTGGAAACATGTGTATTTCTATGGACAAACGTTGCAATGGACATATCGATTGTTTAAATATGATAGACGAAAAAAATTGTGGTAAGAAAATAAAAAATACAATACTAACTAAAAAATCCTTTGTATTAAAGTTATCTCATTAAAACACTTTCTTAAAATAAGGACCAGATGAGCTTGCAAGACAGGGATCGTCCACACCATACTTTGGACCAGAACCTGCCCTTGGAGTGACCAAAACCACAGCACCAGGGCAAACCAGGGAATGGATCCGAAACAAACTCGAGGAATACTGAGAAAACCTCAGTAGAATTAGACATGGAAAAGGCTTCATAAGGGGCCCATCCAAAAGAACGAAGGAAGAACTACTCAGACAAAGTAGGAAAAGACTTCGCATAACAGTAGGGTTACTAACAGGGCATGATAACCTAAGAGGACTACACAAGATAGGCTCATACAATGGGGACTCAAGTTGCTGAATGTGCGACGAGGGGGAAGAAACAGCCTACCATATCCTGTGCGAATGTAAAACATTGAATTACAAAAGACAGGCATTATTTGGGCAACCGAAAATGAGCCCACAGGAATATATCAACCAACCAGTCTCGGGGTTATACACTTGTAGAAGGAACAAGACTAATGTGAGAATTGGTATAAAAGATAATGGGAGATTAGGCACAAAAGCCCAAGAGGCTGCCTCCGGTATTGAATCAAGACGGCCCCAGAGAAGAAGAAGAAGAAGAAAAAGAAAATAGGGGCCAAGTTCCTACCCAATATAATAATAAATAATATTGGCATCTTAAAGATCTAAAATAAGACCAAGTTCGATCGACAATTTCTTTAACTTCCCGGAATAAAAAATAGTGAAACAAAAGTGTGCTCAGAATTTGATCTAACTTTAAATCTCAGTACTCTATGAGGTCGAGATTTTTGGATAGGAACTTGGCCCGTATGATATTACTATTAATTTGGACCATTTTTTTTATAAAAATAAACTTTTATCAACTATATGCGTAAAAAATAATATCAAATTTCAGATTGTAACCTGGAAACTCATTTTCATTGTGGAAACGAAACTTCTTGTCTTAACGAAAATAAACGATGCAATGGACAAGTTGACTGTTGGGATAAATCAGATGAAATACATTGCGAAACAGGTATTGGTTCATTGCCTTTTTCCTTTATAGTCCAGAAAACAAAGCTAGAAAAAGTGCAAAACCTAGCAATTTTTTCAAAATGCATAGATTTGCATAAAAATTTGGGATTAAGCTTAACTTACCCTACTCTTCAAAATCCATATTATGCCGATGGTCGCTCTATATTTTTTTGGGTGAAAACTACTCCATATTGTTAAAATCTATAAAACTATACATTAAAGCTTAAGTTGAGTAAAATTTGACTCAAGTAAGTTTTAAAAGTAGTATTTTGTTTCTTTGAAACATTATTTGAAATATTTAGTCCTTTAAAATCAACCCCTATTATAATTAAAAAAAATTATTACTTTAAAGAATTAATATGTAATCACAGTGTTTTGCATGAAAACTTGGGATTGAGCTAAACTTACCCTCTTCTTCAAAATCTCCATTATGCTGAAGGTTGCTTTTTATTTTTTAGGGGTGAAAACTACCCCCAAAAATTTTCAAAAATTTTATATTAAAGGTTAAGTCACATAAAATAAATTATGCCTATATAAATTGAAAAAAAAGTATTTTATTCTTTAAAACAATATTTAATATATTTTAACCCTTGAAAATCAACCCTCATTATGATTTATTAAAAAAATGTTTATCATAGAAAAATTAACATATTGTCACAGAGAGAAGATTAAAGAATCTAACAGCTCAAACGTATTACTAATATTTTTTAATTCTTAAAAATGCATCTCTAAAATATTACAATGTCAAAAATAGTACAAAACCACGGATTTTTTAAAATATGCATTGAATCGCTTTTAAAATGCTCCAAAAAAATTGTTTTTTAAGCATAACTCCCACGGTTTTTGTAATAAGGTTTTTTTAAAAACCATTTTGTTGGTTTTTTAAAAGCTATTAGGTCCTATATATTAAAACTATTTTAAACCGTTACTTTTTTAAAGGGGTGAGTTTAAAGGACCAAAACAAGGTAGTGCTCGTGTATACACACGCGTTTTATACGTTTTCATCTCACTTAATTTTCGTTATACAGTAAATTTTAAAAAAGCAAAATGTTTGTAATTTTTAAAGCTACAATTTGAAACTTTAGTAATTTTTACGTATCTCCCTTAGTTTTTGAGTTATTTTGAACAAAAGGTAATTTTTAATGAAAATTCTGAAATTATGGCTTTCACTTGAGCTCCTTTTTTTTAAATTAATCAATTTAAATCGGTTAAAATTTTAGAATGTATTTATGATACATAAATAAGAATAATTAAAAAAGGGCTACGACTCATTTTAATTACGGTGCTAGTTAGGGGGTTGTTATCGAAGATTTTCGCACTCAAAAAATTTTGGTCTAACCTTATTTTAATCATAACTCACTCAATTTTCATGATATATACCTTTAAAAAAAAACGTCTTTGCAAATGCTTCAAAAAAGTTATTATTTATTTTCCTCGAAAAATAAGTAGATTTTGCGTATTTGCCTTTGAAACTCTGAAATTTTGTGTTTGATGAATAACAGCTAACCTTTAACAAACCACAACTTGGTTTGTATTGGTCCCACAGCAATTACAAAAAAATCATTTTATTCGTTTTTTTAAGCTACATTTTTGTTATTTACAGTTTTTGTGATAAAATGCATACTTATCGAGTTATTTTCTAAAAATCGATAAAAAATCGATCGACGAAAAATTTCGACTTTCGATCGCGAATAACTCGAAAAGTATGCATCTTACAAAAAAAATGCATAGAACATTTTTTGCTTAGAAATCATTTTTCTATCGATTCCTTTGGTCAAAAATATATATAAAAATTTCCACCCCAAAATGGTTTCGCAACCACCCATAAGGTAAAGGCACCCTTCGGCAAGATAAAGCTTTTGATCCTTGGACTATTCGCTACCTACTGTCAAAATTTCAAGTTATTCTATGCATTTTGAAAAAATTGAAAGGCAAAATGTTTCGTTTTCTGGTCTATTTATTTTACTTTATTTAAACTAGCGACCATAGCCCGCATCCATAATTAATCGAAAACATTTTTACTTATATTCGTTATGTAATTTACCGTGACATTATTTAAACGCGTTTTTTTAAATTATGGCTACATTGTCATCCTGCCTGTTTGCGATTTCAGTGTGGCACCAGATGGTCTTGGACTTTACATGCTACTGCTGTGGCATTATACACTAATGAAAAGACATGTGAGGCGGTCGAAACGCGACTGGAGCAAAGGTCGTGATAAATTATTAGAGTCCGACCGAAACTGGTTTTCCGGCCGAAACCGAACATTCGGCCGTGGCCTCAATTTCGGCCGAAATCGAAACTCACGTGGTCAAGTATAAAATTCCTTAAAATACTGAAACTTGGTGCATTTTACGCATTATTCTGCATTAATTAGGACATGAAATGGAAACACAGTATATTTATTTTGTTGTAATCATTTATTTTAATTTTATCTTTTAGGCACGTCTTATATAAAACTAATAATTACTAAAATTTTGCTACAGAGCTATCCGAACGGCGCACTTGTCGCGAGAAACGAAGTTAGGCGAGCGTACACGACAACTTCCGAAATCACTTCGGTTTCGGCAAAAGTTTCGGCCAATTTTGGCCGAAACCGAAACTGCCGCCGAAACTTGATTTTTGGCCGAAACTCGGCCAAACCGAAACCAAACTTTCGGTCGGACACTATAAATTACACAGAGAATACAGCTTTTTTTTAAACAGTCTTAAAACAGAAAAACACTTTTATAATATGTCGTACTCCCTCTTCAGAGTCTAAAAATCCCAAATTTTATTTTTTTATCGAATTGAGTTTTAAAAAATCCAGCGTCAGTAAATTCCAAGGAACTGCGTTGAACTGAATTATACCGGAAATAATTAAATTGTGTATTTTTTTATATATACAACTCAAAAAAAAATATTTAAAAAATCTATGTTCTCCTTTAACTTCAAAATAAATCAAATTTAAGTTATTTTGATTATTTAAATGAAAACAAAAGCTTAATCTCAAATTTCGTTAGTTCTCATGGTTACAGTAACAAAAATAAGAAGTATATTTTCCTTTAGCTCTACTTTACTGTAACATTATATTTTTTAATTTGTGTCATTTTTAAAAAGAAAGTGAACATTTAAATTTTATTAGGATGAAAAAAATGGGATTTTTTTGGGCCGTTGAATATCCTATTCATACTGAAACAAAAAGGAAAAATCTCTATTTTGACTTCGTATTTTGTTATCTATGTACCCTTTGAGCATACCCCTATAGAGGCAGCCTTGCCCTTTGGGCGTGCAAGAGAGAAAGAAGAAAAAAGTAAAGCTTTTCTCCCTTGCTCAAACGTGCTGATTAGTCGGCCCTTTCCTGTCGACCAATCAGCATTTGGGGCGAGGAAAAAAGGTTATACTTTCTTTCTTCTTTCTCTCTCGCACGCTTGTTTGCACGGCCAAGCGGCAAAACTGCCTCTATAGGTATATGTTCTAAGTATGTATCTACAATGCGTAACAACACATTTTTAGTTGCGCTTTTTCGAATTAGTTCGGAAAGCAACTTCTTCTCGGACTAGGCCGGAAACCGCCCAGAATGTGGATACTTTCAAAACGGTAAACTCAAAATAAACTAGGCTTTTAAATTTTTCAAAAGAAATAATTACATGGGCAAACCAGGTCGTCCAATATGAATCTTATGCATATTTTGACTGTTAAGAATATCTTCGACCCCGTGTAAATTTAAAACTCCAAGATGTTATTCATGTCATTGTTGTTTTCTGTTTTATACAAAATATACAGGGTGGCTAAACGAAAACCAGGTCCTTTTTGAGTACTTTTTATTTTTTTTTGAGATTATTGTCTGAAAAGTTGCGGCAACTACGATTTTAATTAAACTTCGTATAGGTTTTTTTGGAGCACTGAGCACAAATCTGAAAAAAAAATTGGCGGAAACGTTTCGTTTTTGAGATATGCATCATCAAACTTGAAAATCAAACTAACCCTATTTATACTATTCCTCCTTCTTTTTGCACAAAATTCTTGATTTTTACACAAAATTAACACACATTTTTAATAAACAACTTTTTAAAAACGTGTTTTTAGGGGTATTTATTTTATACCTTTTTTTATTTAATTGCAAACCTTTACCTGGTTCCATTTTTAAACAGCAATATTTTGATATAATTTTTTTTTCAGTTATTTGTTACACCATTATAAAACACATAGGGCCTGAAAAAATTAATTTTTCACTCATATTAACACATAATAAAATAATTTCTTTATTTTCCATATAAAATATACTAAACTAATATGGCTGACCAACACGAAAAAAGTGAGAAAGAATACCTACAAAAAGAGATGATACGATGTCATTTTCTTTAGGATTTCCTCCTTAAAAAAGCAATGTTGCCAGATGTTTTCTAATAATTTGTTATTATTGAAGGTTATTTTTTTCGCTTTTACCAGAAATAAAGTTTTTTTTTATAGAAACAACAAATCAGAACTAACCAACAACTTTCAAACTATTACCTAGTTTTGGTTAGTTTTTGGTTAGTTGTCGTTAGGTTTTCCTTATTAAATTGTAAAATTTCTTTATCATAAATGCACCGTCGAACAATTTTTTTTTGATCCGACAACGTCGCAAATTCTGGCCTTTTACTTAACCTAAAAACATAGTATTTTTTCGACTTTTAATTTCATTTTTCTCTGCAAAAATGCATTTTCTCGGATTTTTTCTTTTGGAAATCTACTAAACAAAATGTGTTCTTTTTATCTGTAATATTTATTTTTTTTAAATCGAATGGAGCTAAACTACACCGGACCCCCTTTACCTTAAAATATTGAGTGCCACTTTAGTGTAAAAATCAAGAATTGTGTACAAAAAAGGGGGGGAATAGTGTAAATGAAGTAGTTTGATTTTCAAGTTTGATGATGAATATCTCGAAAACGAAACGTTTCCGCCAAAAATTTTTCAGATATCAGCGCCCACAAAAACCTCTTTATACCAAATTTGGTAAAAATCGGCGTTGCCGCAACTTTATAGACGATTACCTTTTTTGAAAAAAATGCTCGGACCCGTTTACCTGTTTTTCGAGGAGAAAACTTTGCATAAAAATGTTTTTCCTTTGAACCAAAAGTACACGAGACCGATCATTGTTATTTAAAAGTCATTTTAGGTACCAAAAAACTAGATCGTTTGCTTTTCTTTGTATTTTGAAAACCACTGAAACAAAACAACTTAATGTAGATATTAGCCGCTTTCTTTCGCAAGAAATTTGAATCATGATTTCCTGATCATGATTTATATGTTCAGTGGAACATGTTTCGATTTTACGGTCCGAAAGAACGCTCGCACAGCTGTGAAATCTATAAACAATGGAAGTGACAAAAATGACATTTTTAAAAATGTTTGTTGACAAATGTTATGCTGTTGGGGGTTGTTTTTTTGTGGCTGTTTTACAAATTCATATTGCCCCCTAAGTCGTTTTAAATAAAATATAATGTGAGAAAAAAAAATCGTAAAAATCGTTTGAAATTAGGTTAGGATTTCGTGATCGAAACAAACTAATCATAAAACGAATATGTTCAGTTTGTTCAGAATTTTTCGAATCATGATCCGCTAACGTCAAACTTAAAAATGCGAAAGAACATGATTAATGAATCATAACGCGTTATGATCAGATGATCCGGCCCGAAAGAAAGCAGCTATGTATGTATGTACATACATAAGGAGAATCGAAAGAGCTTTCAAACAAGATACAACTCGACACCCCCTTTCCATTTAAGATTCGAGGGGTGCAATTCGCCCTGGTTAAAGGGTTGTCGAA
>JAHBCN010023933.1:0-12284 GCA_019359885.1 Listronotus oregonensis | reverse complement strand
CCCCATTCCAAAAGCCCTTAAAAAAATTATATATTTTATGAAAGTAAGAAGATTTACAATCACCTCCCTCAGTCTCTCGAACTACTACATCCAAGATTATTTAAAAGTAAAGTAAAAAGCCTTCTGGTCGATAAAGCATACACAACTTGCAGGAGTACTACACTGATACCTTTTAAGGTTTAACGACAAGTTTGTTTTAGGGGCTTTTTTTTCTTTTTTTATTTTTTTTGAATTGACGCTAATGTTTTGTTTTCCTGTTAATGTGCTGTTTTGTGTTTTGCAGCATTACTAATGTTGATAATTAAGTTTTATTTTGTGAATGTTGTTTCTCTATCTGTTTGGTCCCTTATCGCTTTTGTACTAAATAAAATTGGATTACCGGATTCCTTATTCACAATAACATACTACTCGTATATTTAATTATGGCAGTTGGCCTTATGAAAGCCTCAGAGTGAACATAAGATTTCTAGGGGTGTAAATTAATACAGTACTTATATAGAAAATTTGTTAAACTTGTCTTACAATTAAATGTATTTTTACTTTAATATTACTGATTGTATGTCTCTTAGTGTTAAATTTTATAATCTTTGTTAACGAGATTTTTTTTTCTTATAACAATTAAGAATATTTGACTTTGACTTTGACATTGTAGTATTGATCGCAAACAGACTTGATGACAATTTTTTGCCAGTGATATGTGCAGATCCCTCTTTTATCATAGTTTTATTTTGTTCTGCTTTGTCGAAAAGATGTATAATCTTATATGACAATAAAGCAATATTGTTATTATTAATTGTATTATTTCATACTTTTTCAGCAAATTCATGCCCAGCCAAATCTGTTTCGCTACCTGGTCCACTCGATATGCCCTACGATTTACGGCCACGAAATAGTCAAAGCTGGACTCCTTTTGGGCCTGTTCAGAGGCACAAAATCAAACAATTCCAGGTCCGAATCTCACGTTCTAATGGTCGGCGACCCAGGATTGGGAAAAAGTCAGATGTTGAAAAGCTGTGCCAATGTTTCTCCTAGAGGTAGTATTTAATTTACTATAGTTGGTAGAAATATATTTTCTTACAAAGAACTCAAAGCGCCAGTATGTAGTATATCAATGAAACTCACATGTGTACATTATTATGTTAAATAAAATACAGCTTACTATATCAGGTTTTTAGAAATTTATTTTACTAAAGTTGGTAGAAAATGGTGAAATAGGTCTTTTAAAAAATAATAATATAACTAGTTACGGTAGTTCACTCGCGACAGTCGTAGACAAAATTATTGCCTTATAGAAAGTAAAGCCCGGCCCGTCCATAAATCAAACCAAGATTGGAATGAACATCTTTTATCTTCGTCTCTTTCATGCCATTCGCGCCGAAATCACCGATCTCTCTCTAGCAATAATTGATTATTGAACGGGCTGACACTAGTACCAGTACAGATATTTTTTTTAATTAGTTTAATTCGTGATGCATTCTTTTAAATGGTCCACAAATTTAGGATCAAATACGCTTTACCAAAAGTTAGAGGTTCTCACACATAAGGTTTGTTCGTTATTCAGTAATATTTTACACTTGTTGGACCTACCTAGTCCTAAAATACACCTTCGATAAGGGCAATAATGTAAAACAAGAATAAAATAGTGTACACTATTTTTTAATAACAAACAAACCTAGTAAACTTTCAAAAATCAATATTCTTTTAACAAAACCGTAAAAAAATTGGGGTGTTTTTGTTTATTTTTCTAATAATTTGATTTATATTCCATTAGTTTTTAAAAAATATCGTAAGAACCGTTTTAGAGAAATTCCGAAATGAATGCAAGGCTATTATACATGACAGATCTTGACAATGTTAATTATGCACAATTTGATTGTTAATATCTCGTTTCAAAAACAATAAAAGTTTCGTTTTTTTTTCAATTCGATAAAAGACACTTCTTTAATTCTTAATAAAAGCTGTTTTACGAGTGAATAACCCTAAAAATATAATAGTAAATAAAATTTTTTAGTCATATAGATAGGTTTTTTTTATAGTTTTTATCACACCTGCGAAAAGTTCGATTTTTTCCCTGTTTTCAGGAAAGAAAATGCCTTATTTCTACTTGGGTAAAAATGAATCTTTTCCCAGTTTTCAAGGAAGAAAATGCCTCATTTCTACTCGTGTAAAAATAATTTCATAAATTTAACCTTTAACTTACTCAGGCAACATTTATTTACTTACTTATATATTGAACTTTCCAGTACAGATGTGGTAAAAAGAGGTATGAGCACCACGGGAAACAAACATGTTATTTCAATCCGCGTGTTTGACAATCCTACACGTGGGTTGAAGTGACACATTTTCTTTCCTGGGTTTGCAATATACCATTTTTTGTTTTCTAGGAATATCAATTAAAAAAAATATTTGGCTTTTCTTCCGAATAAAAATATTTATATATTATTTTTGAAAATTATACTTAAAATAAACTTTGTTATATAAAAAAATACTTTTTAGGTGTCTACGTCTGTGGTAACGGTAGTACCAGTTCGGGCCTAACTGTCACAATGACAAGAGAATCGGGAGGAGAATATTCTCTAGAAGCGGGAGCTCTAATGCTTGCGGATCAGGGATGCTGTTGTATAGACGAATTTGATAAAATGCCAGCCCAGCATGCCGTAAGTACAGAGTTTTCTAGAAATTTTATTTTGTCGATATAAGACAAAATTTTTTAAGACATAACCCCATTTCTCTTTTAGATTAAAAAAAAAATAGTTTAGCTATCTTTTAAATAGAAAATGACGTCATATTTATATTATGCTTTAAGCGTAGTTCATATGCTTGCGAAATGCGATTTGCGAAACTTGTTCTGATTGGTCGATTTGTCATGTGTCAATTGTAGAGCTCTCTATTCTTAAGTTTTTTGCGATTCGAATTTTAAAAATCTAGGGGCGGAAAACTGACGGATTCTTATTGGTCGACTTAAAATACGTGTTGTCTAAAAGGTTAATGTCATTTTTTTGGATTCGTAATATTTGAAATGTGAGAAGCGGGAAAATTGACTTTAATTTAAGATTTTTCGAATTCCCAAAAAATTGAAGACCACGAGCAGCGATTGATATAGATATTTTTAACCCATTGTTTTAAAGGGGTTAATTCTTATTAAATATATATATATATATATATATATATATATATATATATATATATATATATATTATTATATATATATATATATATATATATATATATTTTTAAAAATTTGTGTTTTTTAAAATTATAAAATAAAGAAAACTAGGGGTTTTTTTTTTTTATAAAATCATAATCTTATAGGATTGGATCCTTTATTTCATGACAACCTGTCATTTCTATATGTTTTAATAGCACATATGCAGTTGTGATTTCAATAAAAAAAAAAAAAAAGTTTAAAGTTTACATATTCCTTACCCCCGTTGAAGTTAAAAAGCGTGCAAGAGAGAAAGATAATCAAAATATAATCTTTCTTCTTTAACGTGCTAATTGGTCGAGAAGGATTGGCTGAGAATCAGCACGACGGGGAATATCCCTTCACCAAATAGACGTAGAAGCGAGGGGAAAGGTTATACTTGTAACTTCTGTCGCCTGCCTGCGCCAGAGCGGCCCTCTATGTATATGCTCAAAGGTTAAAATGTTTGACCAATGTAATTCTTATTTGTATTTTTGTTATTTGCCTGTATAAAGGCTTTATGAAAATAAAATATTCTATTTTTTGTTGTTTTTGTTTTAATAAATCCACCTTATAAGACCATTTGAAGGTCAGTAAATGCAATAGCCCTTCTTCCCAGTAAAAATTTTTTTCCTTATTATTCACTGACGACCAAAGATTATAAATGTTTAAAAACAATACAAGAAAAACCTAGCATAAGATACAATATTGTTAAAAAAAAAATAATTATAAATAAAAAAAAATTTTAAAGAGGGTTAAAAAAACGTCAATACAGAGCGTCAATACTTCCATCTTGCCCCAACAGTTCCAATAAATCCCTAAAAATTCGCAGTCCAGCGCTATGAAATCCCAAAAAAAAACCGGCGGAAAAATTTTGCGAATTGTAATTCGTAAATCGCATTTCGCAAGCTTATGAACTACGCTTTATAGTGTCTTCTAGAAGCAATGGAGCAGCAAAGCATCAGTATAGCAAAGGCAGGTGTAGTATGTTCGCTGCCTACTAGACCAACGATTTTAGTTGCGGCAAATCCCGCAGGAGGGCACTACAACAAGGCCAAGACAGTGGCGGAGAATTTAAAAATGGGCTCGCCGATGCTGTCGCGGTTTGATCTTATATTTATATTGTTAGATCAGCCGAATGAGGTAAAAAATTTTTTTGGATGTATTTCAAAATCTGTAACTTGCTTGCTGTGAAGCTGAGAAATAAAATGATGTTTGTCCTTTTAGTATTTGGATAAATATCTCTCGAAGCATATTTTGACGGCGCACTCGTCCAAAAAGAGAAAATATACGCCTAAAGAATTTGAGGCGGAAGAATTGAATGAATCAAATCTCGAAAACCGGACTTTAAGGTGGGTAATTTTTTTAAATAATTCCGTACTTCTTACTGCTACGAGGGTGGGATGAAAAGTTTCCAGCCCAAGTAAGAAAAAAGAAAAATATGGGTTAAAAACTATTTTTATTTTTTTACATAGTCCTTGTGATGAGTGATGAGGTTATGAGCTCAATAGGTTTATTCCATTATTGCCTAGGAGCCTTTATGTCATCACTGTAGGCTGATTTCTCAAGTTCTTTAAAATATGAGTTTGTGGCAGCAATCATGTCTAAATCCATGTGGAAATCCGCTGGAACTAAATCTGGTGAATAAGATGAATGAGAAACCAGCTCAAAGCCTAACTGTTGAAATTTTGCCATGACAGTTAGCGATTTGTCTTGGTGGAACAGAATTTCTTTTTTACTAAAACGGGACATTTCTCAAAAAACTTTCTTTTCCAGAGATCGTCTTAAACTGAACGGGGAGTCGATAGAATATCTACCACATAAAATCTTTCGCAAATACATCGCCTATGCTCAGAAGTATGTCAATCCGCAGCTATCAGATGAAGCTAAATACCTTTTGAAGGAGTTTTACGTATCTTTAAGAAAACAGTTTGCTACCGGGGATTGTACTCCTGTTACTGCCAGACAGTTGCATTCCTTGATAAGGTTAACTCAGGTTAGTTGTGTAATAAATCAGTTCTTGAGTTAAGTCGCATTGAATTAAAACACTACTCTCCGACATTTTGAGTGCAAATTAATTCAGGAAACTTCACGAGGTGCAAGGCTAGGTATGTCTATAAAATATATATATATATATATATATATATATATATATATATTTTTTTTTTTTTTTTACATTTTAAAACTATTATATGTTTTATTTTTTTAGCACGAGCCAAAGCTGAGCTAAGAGAAGAGGCAACAGAAGATGACGCGAGAGATGTAATTGAGATTATGAAACACAGTCTGATAGATGTATTCACAAATGAAGCCGGATTTTTAGATACCTCCAGGTCGCAGATGGGAACTGGAATGAGTTATAAAAATCAAGTAAGTAAAATACCGTTTTTATAGTTTCTTTTTAGAGTGTACAGTCATCTAACCAGGATTGTGGCTTTCCTTCTATTAAAATAAAAATGTGAAAAAAACATTTTATGTCGAATTTTAGGTAATGAAACTCTCGAAATACTTCAGAGAAAATCGGAGATCGAATCGAAGTCCCTGTTTCTCTTCAAGAGATTAAGGAGGCAAGGAGTCGGCGGGTATCCCTCAAAACCAAGTTTTCCAATGTTACAATCTTTAAATATACAGGGTTTTTGTTAAGTAAAGGTAGGAATACTTACCAACTTAATTCTGCATATTTATAGGTAATAAGATTATATTGTTTAAGTTATAAAATAAAAACTTGTTTGTTCTTTTGTTAAATTTCTAATATAAGAAACTGTAAAAAAATTTAATTAGGTTTATCTAACATAGAGCCCGTACTAATAATAATAATAATAATAATTTATTGGTGCTTATATACAATAGTATTTACACAAGTCATTAAATATGAAACAAACTTAAAGTTAAGTCAAATTTAATGAAATATGCTAAGAGAGGGTTTTAGGTTGTGTTTGTCTTTTTTGGTAAATTTGATTAAATAGCAGTTTCTTAACACAAAATGCACTCAATGTTTCTTTCAATTATATTTAAAAGTAAAATGTCATTTTTATTACTTGTTGCCTTCATTATCATTATTATTTGAGTTTGGTTCCACTTTTTTACACCATGTAGTTGTAGCCTTTTAATATTTTTAAAAACTATTTTAAACTGTTTTTACAAAACCAAAATTTTGGGGATGGAACAACACAAACGAAATAGCCCTTGGTCAGCTTCAACACCAACACGCCAAATTCAAACCATCGCTTTCTTGTTTTAAGAATTGTGCTCATACTTGCGTTGTTAATTAACTTTTACTTTAATTGTGGTTAGTTTGTAGTTAGTTAATGTAGGTTAGACTGGTAGAGGACACCATTTACTAGTCTAAAATTAAAGTAGTTTGGAATCTTCTGTTTTTTTGCACTTTTATAGATCATCTACACAAGTCATACCAGAGCTGGGTATGAATCGAATTTTGTGGAATCGAACCCGGGGATCGATTCCTTTGAAGGATCGAAAGGCTGGAATCGATTACTTTTTAAAATAGATTCTTGATTCGGATTCGTTATATAATTATAAAATGATTCGGAATCGATTCCTTTTTGGAAGGATCCGATTCCAAAAGGAATTGATTCCTTAT
Source organism: Listronotus oregonensis (assembly GCA_019359885.1). Classification (NCBI taxonomy): domain Eukaryota; kingdom Metazoa; phylum Arthropoda; class Insecta; order Coleoptera; family Curculionidae; genus Listronotus; species Listronotus oregonensis. The sequence goes on along the minus strand of JAHBCN010023933.1, from coordinate 5,499 downwards.
ATTTCTAATTTTAGACAAATCGGTTTATAAATGCCAAAATACACCATTTCAAATTTCCAAAATTTGACCTAGCACCCTCAAAAACCCTTGTATCCCAAATCTGAGGCAAATAGGTTTCATAAATGCCAAAATCCGCCAATTTTAAATCTGCCTAAACTAAGGAAACACACCAAACATGATTTTTAACCAAAATATGTCGTTTTTCAGGTCCAGAGAAACAACATTTAAATGAAACATTTGGTATCCAAAAACAGGCATAAATTTTACTTGCAAATATTTTAAAAGTTTTGATTCCTTGATCTTCATAATTTTTTAATTTGTTATCCTTAATAACCCTGAAGGACTCAAGATGACTCAAGAATCATATTAAAAAGCATTATGTAGATCTAGCATTGTAAGTTTTGGAATACAGTTTGAAATAAAGTGTCATTTAAGAGTGGTTTCATGTTTATCTCAGAAAAAACATATTCAAATTTGAAGAATATTTACCAAAAACTAATATGGCTAAAGTTACAGCACTTCAAAATAGGGCTAATATTATATTTCGTGGCAGCTGGATTATGTAGTATTATTCGTATCGTAGTTACCATTTGTAAATATAAAAACTCAAGATGATCCGGATTCGTAATCCGGTAAATAGAAATCGATTCTTTTACGAGGATCCGTATCCGTAAACCGATTCCTTTTTTGAAGGATGTCTCAGCTCTGACCCATACTATACTTCCCAAAACTTTAAAAGAAAGTGACAATATAAAAGACATATAACTGGTTGTTTAATCAGCTATGTAGCTCAGGTCAGTAAAACTGCAGAAAGCAGAAAACTTTTAATTCTTTTAATTTTTTGCCGATAGATGTAGACCCCTACTCGCCACGAAATTACAGGTACAAAAGCTGATAGCAAGGCAGGTATAAGTTGGTACAATTCTTAAGTCAAGAAGGCGATGCTCAAAATTAAAACATACACTTTTAAAAAATATTTTATTTAAAATAAGATTAAATAGGTATGATAGTAAGTAACACACATTTTTAAAGAATAAACTTTACAAGATACTGATATAAAATAACATTAAAAGCTATTATTTTTTAATATACAGAATACTACAAATTGGAGAAACAACAGTGAGATCTGGGCAACATTTAGAAACAGAGACGTGGTATAACTGAAGCATATTTCTATGTTTAATCACTTGCCTTTTAGGATTTTGGTAAAAAACGAATTATTTTTAACATAGAAAGTGTTTCGAGCTCTCAGTTTATAAACATGTTCCTAAGAATATAAATATTTTTCTCTTTATCAATGTTTAGCATCCCTGTATACCAATGAGAAATGTACAGGACCATTTATTAGTGCTAGGAAGAGAAAAATAATTTAAAAATTGTAGGAGCAAAAATATTTTTACATTATTATTACATCAAGTGACTTAATAAAAAAGGTAAACCAAATTTCGGGTCCGCTGTCGTTTAGCGTCATCGATTGAAAAAAAAATCCCTGATTAGAAAAAATGATTTGACAGAATTGAAAAGGATTAAAGTTTTAATACTTATAAATCATGTTAAATATTGTAAATCATTTTGAAAATTTAACGATTAATCATTTGAAATCATTTTCAGTGCTAGAGAAAATTGTAAAAATGATCAGAATACGATATGATTTGATAGTAATAAAAATTTTGAATTTTATTAATCACTGTGTAATCCTAAAATAATATTTTAATTTCGTAAACTTTTAGAATATGAGATAATTCGTCCAGTATTTATAATTTTTAATCGTACCAAATACTTTGTAATCCTAAAATAAAATTTTCTTTTCAATAACTTTTTAGAATATGAGATGATTTGTCCAGTATTTAAAATTTTTAATCATTCCAAATACTTTGTAATCCTTTCGAATACTTTAAAATCATATTTTTAAGATTAAGTAGGATTTAAAAGCATTAACATTTTTTTAATCATATCAAATAATTTTTCTTAATCAGAGATGTTTGGTATATTTCAAAAAAATCCGAAAAAATTGCATCTTTGCAAAGAAAAAGTTGAAAAAACACTATGTTTTTGGGTTAAGTAGAAGGCCAGATTTTATGGATTAAATAATAACACACAAAATATAAAAAAATATATTTTTTTAAATAAGGTAATTATCTGGAAGTGGGGTCCACCCTATTTTTGGCTATAAAAAATCGAAAAATCAGGATATCAGACTTTTTTTTTTTGTTCGGCGGCGCATTTATGATAAAGAAAAGTTACAATTTAACGAGGAAAATCTAATGAGAACTAACCAGAACTAGGTAATATTTTGATTGTTGTTTGTTAGTTCTGCTTAGTTCTTTCTACAAAAAAAAAACTTCATATCTGTTAAACGAAAAAAATAACCTTCAATAATAACAAATTATTAGAAAACATCTGGTAACATTGTTTATTCAAGGAGGGAAACGTCAATAGAACGGCATCGTCTCATCTATTTTTAATGTATTCTTTCTAGTTTTTTTTTTCATGTTAGTCGGCCATTTCTTTAGTTTATTTTATAGGAAAAATTATTTTATTTTGTGATAATTTTAGGAAAACACCATTTTAAAACCCTATGGGTTTTATTATGGTGTAACAAATAAGTGACAAAAAAATTATGAAAATATTTCTGTTTAAATAAGATATTAAAGTTTACCGACCCCAAATTTCTGTTTATTATTTAATTTTTGAATTCCGCGTTAAAATCTTAATAAAAAAAGATATTCAAAATCAAAGTTGTGCTCAAACAAAAATAATTGTTTTTTTAGTAGAAATTTTAAATTATCTCCACCTATGGTACATATTATTGTTATTCTGATATTATACCTAATTATTATTCATTGGATCTTACATCATTGCTGTTACTTTTCACAGCTTTCCACATGTTGTGGCCAGTGATCACTTGACACGATCTTGAACAATACCAGGATTTCTTGCACCTGGAACACCGCTGAATAGCCTCTTTGCCACATTGCGCACACGTCTGAGACGCTTTAACCTCAAATTTTTCCAACAGATCTGTATTGTAGGCGTCAGTTAACCTAAAAATAAGTTATCTTTAAATCCGTCACCGAATATTTTATGTTTTATTTAATTATTAAATAAAAAAAATTTTTAACAATTTAAATAGTCCATAAATGAAGGGAAAAACTGCAGTTTTCCTTGGAATTTAGGTCTTTGGGATGTTTTCGCGAAAAAAGTTTATCACAACAGGGGAAAAGGTGAAATGGCCCTCGACCGAAAATGGGTTTCCCGCCAAAATATGCGAACTGGAGAATTTTTTTTAGACAAAAAATTAAGACTGCCTTGTAATTACAAAAATGGTCTTATAATTTTTTGAAAAATCAATAGTTTTCGAGATAAGGGACCCAAAAGTCCCCTCATTTCAGCTGCCGCTCTACCGCTAGAATGCCGCTATCTTCATGGATTCACTTATAAGCGGGCGGACGAATTGTTCTCATTACTGGGCAATAATGTACATTTTTAATCATTAAGTTCATCGGAATGGGAAAACCGTACCTATCATTGCGTATGAGTTTGGGTCCATTCTGATTTTTGTAGAATATTAAAAAAGGGATCAAAGTTTTTTCTACAAATTTTGGAGTATCTCATTAATTTATTGATATTTTTGAAAAATGGTTTGTTATTAACATTTCTTTTTTATAATGAGACCTTAGCAAGGGTTCAATGATCCCAGATTTCACCATCTTTTCTTGCGTTTTGATAAAAAATTTGGGGCAACTGCATTTTTTAGCTACATCATCTATCCAGTGGGAATGTTATGGATTTTTCGACGGCCGTTTTTGCGAAAAAAATTGGTGTTTGGTAAGGACCATTTTTGTAGATTTCGTGATCTTCATTTTTGTCTGAACAAAAATTTTCTAATTCCATATTTTGGCAGATATTCGCGGAAACTCATTTTTACTTTGGGGGGCCATTTTCAGCGGTTCCCACGTGGAATCGTGATAAACTTTTCTCGCTCAAAATCGGAAGACCTAAGAATTGCGCCACAAATGAAAACTGTACAGATTTATTTACAGCTTTGGGTACTTTCAGGTCTTTAGTTATTGGACTAAAAACCTTAGTAGCAAGACCATCAGTGAAGCCGCAGAATAGTGGTGGTATCTGATAATTTTAATAAAAAAATTGGACCACTTAGGACACATCATGAGGGTTAAGATTTTCCTCTTACTTCGTTGCTGCTTCCCGTAGACAGTCTCTGTTACTGGTAAAAATCGTTCCGACTTGTTTTTGGGCAATTTTTTCCATTTTCCTCCGCACTGTTGCAGGATGTTTTCTTTTATATCGAGTATTGCTTCTAGTAAGAATGGTTTGGGTGGAGCAGCGAATTCTTCCATACAGGAAACTTTGCATAACCATTGCTGAAAATAAAAAAAATATCGGCATTTTATTATATAAGAAATTGTGGTTCTTAGGTTAAAAAACAGAAGTGTTTTAAAAATAATAATAAAAAGTCCCTTTATCCGATCATTCCGCTTTTCATTTCGAGCTTATACCTATAGAGGCACGATGCCGCTTGGCTTTGCGAGAGAAAAAAGAATAGGTGAATAACCTTTCTCTCTCGCACGCTTGTTCACTCAGGCAAACTGCAGAGTGCCTTGACATTCAATTGAGACAGAGTTATTCAGAAATAGAGTACACTATTTTACATCTTTTTTACGTAAAGGGTCTTATCGAAGGTGTATTTTAAGAACAGGTGTTTACAAAAGTGTAAAACTATTTCTGGAAAAAAATACCTATGTAATGTAAGTAAAGTAAAAGATAAGTAATATCAAGGTACCTTTAATTCAATCATCGGAGAAAGTTGATCTAACAGACTCGGTTTCATCAAAGGCATAAGTTTCATAAGCTGAGATCGTCTGCCCTCGGTAATGGGATAGTACCTGGGGCACTCTGGGTCCAAAAGAATATGTCGCAAAGTCAGCCATACCTATATTATACAGGATAAGGCAAATGTAAAGTGTTGTAGAACTTTAATTGAACTTAAACAAGTGTATACCTGCGCTTCTGCTTGTCCCAACTGTTCATGATCCCAGTCTCTCCATTTACCACTAACATACTGTTTTCCATCTTTAATCCATGGTTGGGCCTGTACTATTTCAGTTAACAGTACAGGTATATCGTGGGTACTGTATAGGCGATTGTATATGGTTATTGGTAATCTGTATCAGATAAATCAAATAAGTTAAAATACATACAGGGTGCTCGAAAAAGGCACGGCCGAATTTTAGAGGTGATCCCATATTGAAAAAATATAAAAAAGTTTTTATAAATATGGTTCCGAAGATATGCATAGTTTCTAAGGTTTTTTTTTTATCTTTGGACAGTCTACAAAGGCTGATGACTAAGTATTAACGTACCTGGGTGTCTTAAGTGTGGTGAAAGAAAGTTTGTTCAACGGGATTAAATATTTGGAGACTGAAGGGAGAGGGAAAAAAGAGGTTCCTAGCTGGAAACTTTAGGAATGAAGAAACG